>PVJA010055059.1:0-11320 GCA_004027025.1 Myocastor coypus | reverse complement strand
AGAAGAAGAAGAAGAAGAAGAAGAAGAAGAAGAAGAAGAAGAAGAAGAAGAAGAAGAAGAAGAAGAAGAAGAAGAAGAAGAAGAAGAAGAAGAAGAAGAAGAAGAAGAAGAACTGAGAATTGTTCTTGACAAGTTAGACTTGGAGACTCTGTGGGAAATCTGTGCAGATTCCTCCTGGGCAGACGGGAGTCAGAGGAAGGAAGACACAATGCTTAGAGGCCACCACTACAGAGAAGTGACCAACATTGTTCAGGAAGAGAAAAATGAGAAGGGTGAATGCTGACCACTGGGCAGGCCAACTAGGGGACAACCATGACAAGACAGCTAGGAGAAGAATTGACTATAGAGGACTGATATGCCAGGAGATAGTGAATGTATGAAAGAGTCAAAGGAATTTGTACAAAGCACTTCAAGACATTTATCAGAATTTCTTTATGGGACAGATACCTGGGAGAACACAGGCATTCTCGAAATGGAAGAGGCTCAACCACCACCAGAGAAGATAATCATCTATAGCAGCGAGGGGTATACATGGGCAAGTGGGGAAACTGCAGTAGTGAAAAGACAAATGCACCAGCAGAGAAAACAGATTTGTGGGTTCTTTCAGCAGGTGACAGGTCAAGCAGGAGCTATGCAGGCAAATGATATTCAGGGGGATGATACAGCATCCAGGTGGAAGTGGCCACAGAGCCCTCTGTGAGTGTTGTTAAGGCAGAGAGCAGAGAGGGTAAAGAGAAATGGAAGTCTGACGTGCTCAGAGATCACTGAGACTCAGAGATTGCTGTCATTGCGTGAGTTTCCTGTGCCAGGCCATACATAGAGTGGATTGAAACAGAATCACAGTATTCTCTCTTGGTGCTGGAGGCCAGGCAAGTGAGATCAAGGAGGAGCTAGGCCATGCACCCAGGAAGCTGTGGAGAATCTCCTTTGGCCTTTCCAGCTTCTCATGGCCATCAGCTTTCTTGGCTTTGTGTCATATCCCTCTGGGGTTTGGCTCTAATTCCATGACCACTCATCTGTCACTGTGGTTACACATACCCACCACCCAAGGTACCCATGATGCCTCTTGGGGTCATCTGGTGATGGGACGCAATCTCCCATGTCAAGTCTTTGACTTACTGACCTCTGTAAGTCCCTTTTCCATGGAAGGAGACACTACAGGTATCAGGATCAGGGTATCTTTGGGGGCCCAAACTCAGGAGGGAGCAGAAATGGCTGGATGGGATGTCATTCCCTTCCTGGGATAGAAGACAGAACGGACCCAGAAGACTCATATTCAGTCACTCTTGTCACTGAAGATGAATGAGAAAATACAGATGACATGCCCACGCTAGGGACAAGACCTCCTGCTGACTCCTTCACTAGACCATGTTTCGCAACAATCAGGTGACATGGGTTGTCTTTCATTTTTGGGCTTTTGATGCTTGGCAGGAGAGACTACGGTAGCTGCTTCCTCAAGCTTGCCCCGTGTGTCATAACTCCAGGTGGGCAAGCCAGTTGGGGAAAGAATAGTCTGAGGAACTAATGACCTTTGTGAAATTTACAGAACCGAAAGCATCTTCTGACTAGGCAGTTAGGAGGAAGAGCACATCACCTGGGCTCATTCCCTGTGAGAAGAAGCCTACAGCCTAAGGTCAGACCACTCACTTTGAGAAGGACCACCACCCTGGGGCCAGTCATGACCCCATGAGAAGGTATGCACAATCTGGAGTTAGTCTTCACCCATATTGAGAACCAGTCACCAGTATCAGAACATTGGTCAATCACCTCTAAAAACCCTGTATTTTTTGTTGTTGTTGTTTGTTTTTTTGGTGGGACCAGGGATTGAACTCAGGTCCTTATACTTGCCAGGCAAGTGCTTATTCTACTGAGCTATTTCCCTGGGCTAAAAACCATGTTTAAATCCACTTCCTGGCAAGCTGGACTTTGTATAATAGTTCTCCATCTTCCCTAGTTGGTTCAACGTCCTGTCTCTGAATTTAACCAGCTTGCCATGCAGCAAGCAGCTAGTCTTGGCTCAAGTAATAGTAAGGGCTGGCTTAGGTTGTGGTGGTTCAGATCAAAGAGAGAAAGTAGCATTGGGATGGGTGGTTCTTAATGTCTTATAGGGTTCTGGAGACCACATATAAACTGAAAGTGACAGGAAATTTCACTTCTGTTTAATTATTAGTACAGTGTACTGAGTTATTCAAAGGTAATGGTCAGTGTATTTGTCTGCTAGTGTGGTGTGTTAGTCAGCTTTAGTTTCTGTGACAAAAATACCTGGGGAGGCTGGGGAGATAGCTCCATGGCACAACTGCCTGCCTGGCAAGTGCAAGGTCATGAGTATGAACCCCAGTCCAGAAAACAAAACAAAACAAAACCCTGGGGAAATAAAGCAGGGACAATTTGTGTTGGCTCATGGTTGCAGAAGTTAGAGCTCACGATCACATAGCCTGGTGGCCTTGAGGCCTATAGGGAGGTAGCCCACCACTGTGAAGTGTGTGCCAGAGAATAACTGCTCACCTTACAGTGACCACAAAAATATGGGACAGAAAGGAGAGAAAAAGAGAGAGATGGGGACAGGGGTGGAATGGAACCAGGGACAAAATGTCCCTGGTAGATGTTTTGGACACCCCAGGACCTATTTCCTTCAACTAGGTGAGTTTCCTTCATGCCCCAACAGCATAACTGGCTGAAGAGAGAGGCTTGGACACATAAGCCTTTGGAGGACATTCCAGATAGAAATGATAGCCCATGGGCGGTGTTCAGGGCATGGTGCCAGAAAGGAAGGTGGTGTATTAAATAGCTTTTATAATGCCAAACACCTTCAAAAGAATTGGCTCTGGGCTGAGGCCTTCATCTCTGGCACATTCCACCGCAGAGCTTCAAGAGGGTAGGTATAAGACATCTGCTGACTAAGAATTCTTTGAAACTGTGAATCATAAAAAATTCCATCTAAGAAACTGGCTAATAAATATGCTCTGAAACAGGTGCTCTGGATCCTAGCAATGTAACCTGCAGAGTGGGGACTGAAGTCGGCTCCAAGAGCTCTGCTTTTCTATGTCCAGGCACTAGGACTCCCCTGGCCCAGCCCTCAGAGGCTCCGGCCAGCTACACCTTGCCCTCCAGATACCCTAGGGATCTGTGATCCCAGGTGGTGCCCTAGGGTAAACTCTGGCTTCCACCTATATAGGGCACAATAGTGCCTGTGGGTGGATGACTTCAACAGGATTGTAGGCCTCTATGTACTTCAGGTTGCCACAAGTTAGTTCTACCTGGTTTTGGCCTTCGGCTCCCACCTGGAGACTGAGGCCACTTCCCTAGCCCCCCTCCCCCACCCCAGGAGTGCTGCTACCTGGCCAGCTCCTGGCTGGGCTGCTATTCTGCTAAACAGGCTGGTACCTCCCAAGTGTTGCTTGAATGGCTCAGGAGTCTTAACTATGTTTATAGGCACCAAAGACACATCTAGGGCACCTGGTGGCTTCTTCCCTGCCTGCAGCCATCTCCTGGTAGACCTGAGATCCAAGCTTGAGGACAAGCCTCAGACAGACAGCAGACTTTCTGCCCACCCACTCCACTCCTGTTCTTGGGGTGTGAATTTCTCTTCACAACAACCCACTTGCTCTCCTTCACCAAGAAGAAAACCATTCTGTAAACTACTGCCTGTCAGATATTCTTCTGTAGCGAGAATAGATTCTGAGTTCAATATGATCCATCACGCCTCCTAGAAATTTTCATATGAGCTCTATCTATCTGTCAGGCAATATGCTAGAGGCCAGATGTCTATCAGTGCAGACTTGACTCGAGATAAGGATGTTCTGGATGTCCAGTGCATGAACATCCACACTGGCAAGCTTGGCATAAACATCCTCCATATGGGGCTTCTATCTGTAGGAGTTGCTGTCCATTAACATAAAAGTTCTATAAGAGAACTATTTTTATTCGCCCCATAGTAGCTCTTTGGAACCAAAATATTCAGTTTGATCTATTTTCTATAACTCCTGCTCTCTTCTTAAGTAGAAAGGATACCAACTCTTGTTAACCAATAAGGAAAGGAACTTTGCCACAGCGTTTTTTTGTTTTATTTTGTTTTGTTTTTGTTTTTGTTTTTCTTTTTGAGACAGGATCTTGCTGTGCAGTTCATGCTGGTCTTGAGCTCACTTTTGTAGCCCAGGCTGGTTTCAAACTCGTACCAATCCTTCTGCCTCAGCCTCCCAAGTGCTGAGATTACAGGCACGAGCCACCATGCCCTGCTACAGTGTCATTCTTTTGTCTCTCTTTTTGTTTTTTATACAGGGTCTCACTATGACTAATAGTGATCCTCCTGCTTCTACCTCCCAAGTGCTGGGATTACAGGCACGTGCCACCATGCCTGGACTCCATCGCCAGCTCAGTGCGCTCAAGAGTGGGGCTGGTGGGCAGGCGAGGCCAGGAACCAAACCTTGGCCCCTGTGCTTAATCTGCTGAGCTATACTGCTGGCCCTTACAGTGTCATTTTTTTAAATTATAATTTATTTAACAATCTAGGAAGTTTGCAGCCATCAGCAATTCCAGCACTATCTCAGGTGAGATGGGAAATTCAGGAATCTTGGTGGAGCTGTTAGTGTAGCGAACCTTGTAGGTAAAATACATGCAGACTTTCGAAAGAACATGTGAAGGGATCTTTCTAAAATTCACCTCACTAGTTTTGTTTTCAGCAAACTGACCTGGGCCACTCAACATGGCTTTTATTGTTCCTGTTATTAGTATATGCTCTCTTTTTACAATAAATTCATGACCATCAGAAGATACCAATTTGACATACATTGCATCGGGTCCTTCACAGCCAACATAGGTTTTCTCCTTTCCATCTAGTGTGTTCTTATATAATTCTACTTTGGTTCCACAGGAACTTTAGTAACTTCTTGTCTGCACCACAGCGACCACAGCCAAGTCTTCCCCTACCACCGCAGCCCCTACTCCAGGGCCGCCCTACAGTGTCATTCTTGAAACTAGTTTTTGCTGTAATTTTTATTAAAACTGTCACTCTGTAAGAATATTTGTTATAAAAACTGTAAAAAGAAATTGAAGGTCCATTTTGGTCATAAACACAAATGTGTACATAAAACACATTTTAAAATAATCAAACACAAATCTGCATCCTGGCCTCTGAGGTAGCTGGTCCCTGATATGACCCATGTAATAACTAGGGCCTTGTGCCCACTTGCAGACAAACCCATGTGTGCGCATGTGAATATCAACAGATTCCTGGTACACACTCATACCCTTCCTGTGTGGGTAGGTGCAGTTATCTCTGCCCTGAGCATGCTCCAGTGTATAGTGAGAGGTTCCTTTGACAATAGCTTTGATAACCACCATTCCAAGAAGAGAAAAGCTCATAAGGTAAAATTGGTATTTGTGAGCATGTAGCATAGGGGGATAGGGAGAGACATTAGAACAACCCTAGAAAGGTGACAAGACAACAGATGAAGTTAGTCAACACAAGGAAGATCTGGATGGGAATCAAAGGGAATATGTAGCCTGCTCACAATCAGGGTCAGAGCACAGATGGGGTGCCTAGGTAACACCCAGGGAAGTTTTATCCCCTTGAGAACTGATACAAACGCCGATAAGATTTTGACACTGATAGCAAGGATGAGAAAGGTCAAGTCAGAATGGAAACACTGTATGAGAAGTGGCCATCAGACTACCCTAGGTAGGCCTGTCTGGTCCTTGGTCAAGGCTTCAAGCAGCACTGGCTTCTGACTGGATGAGCCTCAATAATGAGTCAGCTGTTACTAGGAAGGCCAGGCAGAAGCAGGTCTTCAAACTTTGGTATCAGAAAGGTTTTCAGGTTTTCTAGCCAAAATGATTAAAGAATGACTTATAGTTTTTTTTTAAAGGAGAAATTTTTCAAATATGGATAATAATTCTACTGTGTTGTACTGATTTCTGACATATTTTCTTTGCTGCCATTACTAAAAAGAACTTTTGACCAGAAAAAGCCAATGATACCAATTCTTACAGTCAATAAGGCTGTAAGCAAAGGGAGCAGAGGGTACCCCAACTTCACACTGTACCTTGCTCTAGCCAGTGACCATCTTGCCATCCAACTCCTAGTATATATCAAAGCATGCATAGGGTAAACAACCTTTCAACTGGAGTTCACCAGACTTTTTCTGTAAAAGATGCCCTCTCTCTCTCTCTCTCTCTCTCTCTCTCTGTCTCTCTCTCAGCTCTGAGGATGGAATCCAGTAAGCCACACACCTCCAAATATGTACACGCATTCTTATCTGATGGAGGTACAAAACAGACTAAGAGGTTAGCCCCATGGCCCACACTTTTCCTACCCCTGTTCTGTTTCAGAACTGATGAAGGACGTCCTACAGGATAGTACATTTAGGTCCAAGATAGGCTCCCCCTTCTGCCTTATTTTTCTTTTCCCTTCTTTCTGCCTTTCCTGTCCTTCATATTTCAAATTTGTGCTCACTTCCTTGGAATCCTTCCTGAGACACCAACTGGACTGAGAGGAGTTTTGCCTTTCTCATCTTACTCTAAAGTCTTTTGCATGTCTCCCTCACATTCCCCCTTCCACCATTTCATTGGGGAATTCCAGAATGGCTACGGAATTTTGTTTGTGAAGCTCCTATGTTGTGGAGAGCATGTGCATACAACATTTTGAGGATTAAGTTGAGAAGCTCAAATAGGTGGTGGGCATGGGACATACCGACGGTAGGTCCTAGGCTCAGTGAAGGTTCAGCATGGCCTTTTGATTTACGTGACCCAGCTAATGTCACAGAATAAGGTGGGACTTGTTCAGTCATAAAAAAACAAAATAAAATCGAGGATCCCAGAAGAAGAAATCTCCAGGATTTTATCAAGACTTCTAGCTAATAATTACTCTCTTTCAGCAAACAACACCATCATCTCATCTATTGCTCATATAGTCCAGTCTCATTCTTCCCAGATGTCTATGAAGTTGCCGTGAGCTCTGAGGTAGTGGATGCTGAATTAGTGACCATCGAGTTAATGAATCCTGAACTATTGCTCTTCAGGGAAAATATGGGGTAAAATTCCTGTGAGCAACTAGTCATGTCTTTATTGACTGATCAGTGCATGACCTTGAGTGTTTGTTTCTGTTTAAAGATTTGTTATTCACTGTTCATTGCTGATTCATTAACATGAAACTCACTGCCAGTAATGCACACTGTGAAAGCTCTTTGAGCATAGGCTTGGGAGCCCTAGATAGCTACTCATCTCTACATTGGGCACTGTTTTATTTTATCTGTTTATTTTAGAATTATTTAATTTTTTTTTCTTGTTTCAGAACTTTTGTTTGTTTGTTTATTTATTTTTATGGCCAGCTCAGCCTGCCCTCAGGGCAGGGCTGGCACAGCATGTGGTGCTGGGGATTGAACCACGGTCCCTGCAGCCGCCCAAGCTTTCCTAAGCAGGTGCTTTAGATCACTGAGCCATCCTGCTGGGCCCTGGGCACTGTTTTAAACAGGAAGATCACCACCAACAAGCAAATATGTGGGGCAGGGCTGTAACTAAAGGGGGTGTGAGTGTGTAATTTTGTGGCAGTCTGAGATTGATTACAAGGGAAAAAAGAGAAGAATCCTAATGACAGGTGGATCCCACGTACATCATGGTATCATATGCTTGTTTATCCCACTCTAGTGTTGGTACCAATACCATCCCCATCTTTGTTTGCCCAAACTACTACCTCAAAGAACCATAACTGGATTCAGTTCAAATCACAAACATCATTGCTCACAGATCTGAGGTGGGACTCCAGATCAAGCCGCCTGCACATCTGCAGTCTTGTGAGTTCCATTTGTGGTCACAGGGCATCTGGTGCTCATTCAGGGTTGTGTCCAGTCTAGAGGACAGTGTCAGTCAGATATCTGTGTGAGGGCCTGAGCCTGATGGAGGAAGCCAGTGGCTCCCAAACCATAGGGGATCGTGGAATTGTGTTGCACATTATAAAGTAAAAATCTCAGGCTTGAGTAAACAGGGTCTCCTTCACTATACTTGTGAGTCATTCTCAAAATACGACACTCTGTCATTCATATGAATATATGCCATATCTGCTGATGATGAAACACAAACTCCAGTTTGGGCATGGGGGAAATGGCCATCATGTACTCTTGCATTTGCCCGCCAGCCTCTGGGCCTTCGGCTGAGGCTGGGGCACCCGCCCTTTAGTTTTTCCCAGATAGGGTCTTGTACCTCTGGCCTTGATTGAAATACACACTCATGTCAAGAGATACATCCAGCAAATAGGGCCAGGTTCTACCAGCCCAGAGGAGTTAAAGCTGATGCAGGCTGTCATTTGCAAAAAGATGCTGTTGAGAAACAGCCTGTCTCTGCTTCAGTCCTGGAGACTCTGGGACACAGGGTATCACTGTGATGGCAGCTGAGGTGCCAGCTTCTCACTCAGTACTGGTGTTTGCACAGCACAGAGCATTGTCTGATGGGTTTGCTGTACATTTTAGGAGCTCAGTTCTCCTGGGATCCTTGTTCTGGGCTTGGCCACTTGGATAAGGATGGAGAACTTGCCTCCTGACGCCCACAAAATGCATCTTCTCCATGCCATGTTAGAGTGGAAGCAGGGATTAAAATCGCACCTTGATTTATGCACTACTGGGAAAGATTGGAGGAAGGAACTAGCTTCTGGAGAAGAGAAATGACCAGCACTCTCACACTGCCCTTTCCAACTCTGCATCTGTATTTCCCCAATCTTGGTTCCAGCCTCAGCAATTGCTAAAAGCATATCTGACATCATGGCCCGGCTGTGTGGGGTCACCAGGGACAGCCTTGGAAAAGGCCCAGTCCTGCTGTCTGGCTAGGAATCAGAGCTGTGGAGAGAAGAGTCAGAGCCTCCAGGCCAGAATGTTGAATGGCCAGGCCAGGAGTCAATGTACTCTGAGTCTTGTTATGCATTTTACTGGAACACTTGGGCATGAAATGTTCCCTGAAACAATAAAAAGATAATGCACTCGGCCAGCTGTCTGTCTTTGCTCTGTGCGTTTTCGTGATGCTATCCATTTGCAGAGCTCCAGGAACCTTCTTCCTTCTTTATGTTTTCTTGGCTGGCTGCCTCTCACTTCCTTGATGTATCTTTTTTTTTCTCCTGAGGATTGATTTTGGGCATCACTATAGTGTCTATGTCTAAAACAGCAAAGTCTGCATCCTGTGTTGTAATTTTAAATCCAGCCATAAATATACGTGGCCATGTGGCTGGTTGGACTAGGTGACCTTAGAGCCCAGTGTCACTTAGGTTTTGCTTTCAAGCCACATTCAATCAGGCCCTTGCCCATATCATCTGCATGTACAGATGCATGCTTGGTCAAGTGTTAAAATTCTGACCAAGAAGCAACTCACACTTGCAGAAACTTTCCTGTAAGTTGAGGGCATCCACGCGGGAGGGACTCATGGTCTGTGACCGTCTTGGGGGAGACTGGAGCGCTGACACTGACACAATTGCTCGTGAGAGGTCATGGATCCGAATCGTCTCTCTGCAGGACTTGGGCTATCGGCTACGACTCACATGAAGGATGTGTGAGGGCCGAGGGCCTCTGTGGGAAGGCCTAGGGGGCAGCTGGCTAGGGGTTCCAAAGTAAACAGAAGCAGTCAAGAATGAAGTAGAAGAGAGTGAGAAGAAACGGAAGAAGCATATGGGGATGAAACATGAAGATAGAGCAGGGGGAAGAAATTGCTAAGTTGCCTATGGTTTAAGTTTGTGATTCTCCTGTCTCAGCCTCCCGGAGTGCTGGCATTATAGTTGCATTGCCATGTTAGGCTTATTGAGGACATGTCTGAGTTAAGAAAATAGGGCGTGTGATATGTGGCACCAGAGCTAGCCCCTGAGCTGGCCTCTTGGCTGTTCTGTGGGGTATGGGCTGAGGCAGCCAGTCTAGGCTTACACAGGCAGGTGGAAGCCTCAAGAGAGTTGGGATGTGATGGGTCAGCTTTGCAGTAACAGCTGTGCAAACTCACTTTGCCAGAGGCTACGCCATGTCCCCAGTGATCTAAGGAGCTCCTAGCTGGCCTGGTATCTATGGAGAAGGTGGGATAGACATTGGGGCCAGAAGGTTACAGGTCTGAAGACCAGGTGCTGGTATCACTTCAGCATCTAGCAAAGTCAATTAGGTTCTCTGCCAAACTAAGTCAACGCTCCTCACAGTAGTCTTTATGGTCTGCTCTATCCACAGACAAGATTGGCCCCCAGCAGCAATGGATTAGTCATGGGCTTGCTGTGGGAGGGCCCTGGCTCTGCTCAGGAGCCAGGCTTATCCCACCATGGGTGCCACACAATATTTTAGAGGACATAGGCAGAACCTGATGAGTGCTGGTGAGGAGATGGGGAAATTGGAGTCTTGTGCATTGATTGCTCTTAAGTATGGAGCTGCTGCTGTGAAGAGCAATATGAAGATTTTTTTAAAAAAAAATTAGAAATAATTGCTGCCAGGGGACATGCCACTTCCTTTCTCCTCCCATACTCATTATGGAGGCAGCAGGTGGGACCTCAACAAGCAGAACAGTGCTGGCGAGTGCACAGACCTGTGTATGCCTTGAAGATGCTCCACCAGCAGCCATATTGTTGGTGCCAAGGACCTTGCATCCATCCAGATGAATGTGGCTGAGGCTGACAGGGTCCGGGGCAGATTCAAGAGCCAATTTAAAACCTATGCTAAATTTGCAGGGTCATTCACAAGGCAGGTGAGTCAGATAACTCCGTCCTACAACTGGCCAAAGATGACGGCATTATCTCAAAGAGCTTCTGAGTGGAGAGAGTTCTGGCTGTGGCATATTTGTTATAAATACTGTCAACCCTTTGATTGTTAGTAACTGGTTCTGCAAATGTTCCTCAAGATGACTGTCTCAGTTACTCTTCTCTCGTTGCTGAGACCAATACCCGACACTCAAAATGAGGGAAAGAAAGGTGTATTTAGCTCACAGTT
The DNA here is from genome assembly GCA_004027025.1 of Myocastor coypus. Taxonomy (NCBI): domain Eukaryota; kingdom Metazoa; phylum Chordata; class Mammalia; order Rodentia; family Myocastoridae; genus Myocastor; species Myocastor coypus. The sequence continues at coordinate 392 of PVJA010055059.1, read as the reverse complement.
ACCGGAGGTTTCAGTCCGTACTCAGCTGGCTCTAAAGCAGACTGGCACAGGGCAGAGGGCAGCGTTCCTGGTAGTGGGCAGAGAGCAAGAGCACTGGGAGAGTTAGCAGCAACTCAAGCAGCTAACTTCTCTTCCTACCTTACATTGAAATGCAAATCATCTGCCCCAGGGGAGGGACAGCGCCCATTTCCACAATAATCAATTAAGAATTCCAGAAGCCACTCCATGAATACATGAGGCTTTGGGGGGACATCTATACACAAACCATAACAATGACTAAACCTTTCTAATAAATTTTAACTTGATAGATATGCGATGTTTTACAATATGAGTATTTTTTTTTTTTTTTTTTTTTTTTTTTTTTTTTTTTTTTTTTTTTTTTTTTTTTTTTT
>PVJA010055058.1:0-11318 GCA_004027025.1 Myocastor coypus | reverse complement strand
ACTTGAGTTGTGTCCCGTGTGATTTTTTTTTTTTTTTCCTTTTGGGGGCTTTTATTTTTGGAGGGGCAAGGGAGAGACAAGGTCTTGCCATGTAGTTCAGGCTGAACTTCAACGCACTGGGTATCCCAGGCTGACATCGAACTAAAGGTGGTCCTCCTGCGTCAGCCTCCTGAGGCTTTATTGGTTGCATTTTATAGTCTTGATAGTTATACAATTCTAAGAATGAGAGCTGGGAAGATAGTTCAGTGGCATAAGCACCTGCCTGGCAAGTGGAAAGTCCTGAGTTTGATTCCCACTAGTTAAAAAAACGACACCAGTTAGACATGAAAAGAATTTTAAGAAATGCTTTAGTATATATATTTTCATAGGTGATAGAATTTCTTTTCTCAGTTATTCTTTTAAAATTGAACTTAGATTCTCTAGCAGGAAATTTTTAATATAGTTAATTTGCTCTATTTTCTCTTTCCCTATTGCTTGTTTCCCAGCTCCTTAGATTTTGAGTGAGCATTCTTTTGATTTTTTTTTTTTTTTTAAATATGTGAAAGAAACTGCTGGGGAATCCTATTTATATAAATAAACTCCAAACAGTTTTTTGGGATAGCCCATTGTGGTGTTCCTTTCACCATTATTACTTCATGATTCTTACTCTGTCATATCTCAGATTTTGGGGTTTAACTTTGATTTTTTTTTTTTTTTTTTCTTTTCTATTTTGGGTTTTAGAGACAGGGTTTTGCTATGCAAACCAGGCTGGCCTTTAAGTTTGCTACCCAGGCTGTCCTAGAGCTTGTAATAATCCTTCTGCCTCAACCTTCTAAGTGCTGGGATTATAGGTATGTGCCACGGTGCCTAGCTTCTTTTTTCACACCTTTCTGCTCCCAGTTTCCTCTCTCTGTCAGATGTTTGTGTCATGCAGCAATATGCCATTTTATTTAGATGGAACTCATGATATAACTCCTTTGTCTTGTTACTTGTTTTGGGGTGGATAAGTGTATCTAACGACTCAATTTAAAAAGGTTCTTTGTTGCAAAAGGCTCCAGTTGGAAAACTGATCTGGATGTCATGCAAAAAAGAAATGTAAGAGGCTTGGGAGATAGCTTAGTAGAATAAACACTTTCCTGGTAAGTGCAAGGACCTGAGTTTAATCCCCAGTTCCACAGAACAAAACAGAAACAACCAAAAAACCTCCAAATTTGTACGGTTGGATTTTACTGAGAAAGAGAAAAGCTTTATGGTTTATATTAGTCCTGAGTTGTTACGACTGAAATTTTTATTTTTTAGTTTTATTTTTTTATGGGACTGGGGCTCAAACTCATGACTTTGCACTTGCCCGGCAGGCACTTGTGCCACAGAGTTATCTCCCCAGCCCAATGACTGAAATTTTTAAAGGATTACTTTTCAGTCATAGTTTGCTTTACGTTTTAGTGGATAATAACACTGAAGTGTCATTGCTTAATTTCCAAAATACAAATTTTTTTAACATTAATAAAAACAAATAAACAGGATTAATAACTCTGAAAGTTTCATTTTATGGTGAAAACTTCAAAACAAAATATTATCTATTAGTACATAATTATAGGTAAGTAAAGATAACTACCACTGCTTTTTAAAGATTCAGAGTGAAAGATGTATGTGTGTAAACTAGCTTGGGAAGGTGATTATTTTGCAGTATGTACTTTTCCCATTCTGGAAATTGTGATGTCTCCTGCTATTTTATTTGAAAAATAAAGCTTGGCATCAAGGGCATAAATGTCAAGTATCAAGTAGTATTTAAGTGTTTCTTATAGTTTGCATATCACTTTGTATTATGTATTTTGACTGGCCGTGCAGTCTTATTTTTAAGGTGTCAAAAATGTCTGGTTCTTTGAAAGGGAATGGTCATGTTTCATGATTCACCATCATGCATTTCTGGAGAGTTCTTGGCAAGCAAGAAATATGCATTTCTTATAGATATTATGTGATATAGATGACTTCTTCCTTCCTTCTGTCCCTTTGTCTCTCCTTTTCTGTTCTTTGTTGGGCTCAGACCCAGGACTTCACACATGCTAGGCAAGTGCTATACCACTGAGCTCTACTCTCAGTCCTGGAAGACCTTTTTTTTTTTTTTTTTTTTTTAAATTAATTAATTTATTTGATTCAGAGCCTTGCTATGCAGCTTGGACTCAGAGTGATCCTCCTGTCTCAGCCTCCCCAGCACTGGGATTATAGGTTGTCTTAGTTACTTTTTACTTGTTGCTGGGACAAAAACCCGACACTCAAAATGAAGGAAGGAGAGGTTTATTAGCTCATAGTTACTGGAGGTTTCAGTCCATATTCAGCTGGTCCAAGACTGAGTGAGCAGGACAGAGAGCATCCAGTTCATGACGGCAGAACAGCAACAAAATGGTAACCGAGGCAGCCAACCACACAGTGCAGCAGAGCAACAGCTACAGCTGAGTCAGTCAGTCTCTGTGTCACTCTATTACATTCAGGCTCTCTGTATCCGCCCTAGACCACACCCATAGTCTCAGCCTGACTCAGATCAATAATCCCATCAGTACTAAGACAAAATCCCAGGGATCATGAGTCAAGTCTCAATCTATAGAAGCCATGCCCCATGATTGCATGAGCCTTTGGGGGGACAACTAGACATAAACCATAACATAAGTGTTGTACCACCATGCCTGGTTTGGGTGGCTGGTACAGCATGCGCAACCCACATGTCCTGTGATACTGGGAACCTAACTCAGGTTCTTACACTTGGCAGGCAGGTGCTTAAACCACTGAACTGCCTTTCTAGCCCTGGAAGGCCCCTTTTGAAGGAGTATTCACATACGTAGTTTTAGTTGAAAAATAGCATGTGCACTGTGCTGAATATGATCTAAGTGAACCTTAATCAAAACATAAATGAAAAACCATTGATTTTTGGTTTTGTGGTATTAAGACGTGTTTTAACTTCCCATTCCTGAGCAATTTTTGTTTTGATACCAACTGCTTCGTAACAGTTTGACAATGCTACTGGTTGACAAAATGTATTTGTATCTGTCATTATTGTTAGGTGACATTTATTTTATTGAAGTAATTGCTTCTTTTTCCTTCTAACAGAGATCTATTCGATCTTTTGCCAATGATGATCGCCATGTTATGGTGAAACATTCAGCCATCTATCCATCTCCAGAGGAACTTGAAGCTGTTCAAAATATGGTGTCTACTGTTGAGTGTGCTCTTAAACATGTCTCAGATTGGCTGGATGAAACAAACAAAGGCACAAAAACAGAGGATGAGACAGACGTGAAGAAAGATGAGGCTGTAGAAAACTATTCTAAGTGAGTGTGGCCTGGCCCTTGGGTGGAGCACAGAAAAACTTGATCCCTTGCACTGATTTTGTGATGTGTTCTTTGTTTTTCCTGTGTACATGACTATAACCAAGGAAGTAAATGTTAGGTAGAGATTTCTAGATAACTGATGGTTAAGAAAGGAGCAATAATTTAAGCTCCTCAAGTGATGGACAAAGAGAGTATACAAAGTGCTTTAAATATAATTTGACGTTTCTGATGTATCTTTTTTCTGTGTTGGTTTGATTTCCTAAATTTTGAAAGTCATTTTTTGTTTTTTTTTTCTTTTTGAGACAGGGTCTCACTATGCAGGTGAGGCTGGCCTTGAGCTCACTTTTGTAGCCTAGGCTGGTCTCGAACTCACACGGATCCTCCTGCCTCAGCCTCCCGAGTGCTGGGATTACAGGCGTGCGCCACCATGCCCGGCTTGAAAGTCATGTTTTTGTCTCTGGAGGAATATTCCCGGAGTAGAAGTGGGGCAAATGTATTTTGACAGTGTCTACCTTATTTTTTATTTTTTTTATTTTTTTATTTTTTTATTTTTGAGACAGGGTCTTGCTATGCAGTTGAGGCTGGCCTTGAGCTCCCTTTTGTAGCCCAGGCTGGTCTGGAACTCACAGTGATCCTCCTGCCTCAGCCTCCCAAGTGTTGGGATTGCAGGTGTGCGCCACCATGCCCAGCCCTCTCTACCTTATTGGTGCATATAATACAGCATAGTGTTTTGCATTGTATATTTGTGGAACAAAGGAAAGACTAATGAGACTAGAACTTTTAGCAGTTATAGTCAAGTGTTCTAGGTATTGTCAGGACATATAGTGATCAATGAGTGGTAACTGTTACTGGCACAATAGTGCTGCAGTGCCACTATGACTGGAGTAAGTCGATGACTGGCTTGGCTCTGGCTTTGAAAGGTGAAGATTGCTTGATTAGGATACCATATTAATAGGCTTAAAGATCATATTGACTATAACTTTGTAAATAGAAGAGGTTAACAGAATTTGGTTCTCTTGCCTTCCATTCTAAGTCATTGTGATAAATGAATAAGAATAGTGAAAAAGTACTGACGAATTGATTTTGTTTGCCAAAATCTTTTTTATCTTCTGTTGAAAGATAGTCCACACCAGTTTTTTTGCTGAAGGTCATTTTTTAACTTTTCATTTTAGTTGTTTACAGGTAGTTTATACATTGTGTCAGGAATCATTTTCAACGTTCTTTAAAAGTGGCTTAAAAAATGTTTTTGGCCAGGCATAGTGTTGCATAAGCCTATAATCCCATCACTCAGGAGGCTGAGGCAAGAGGAGGGCCCTGAGTTCGAGTGATACCTTCAACTACATAGGGAGACTCTGTCTTAAATCCACCCCCCACCCCCCCCAACTTGAAGTTCATGTTAACTAGTAGTATCTAGTGATTGATACTGTGGTATTCTTCAGTGGTGTCTGGTTCTTTGTAGTCCATTTTTTGTGTAAGTTAGTCAGGTACTGTAGATTTTGAGTATGCCTTAGTATGTCTTTGTCATTTTTAAACTTTGGAAATTGTAATTATGCATATACATAAAGCTCTTCCCTTTCCCTTTTATTTATTTATGTTTTTGTTACTAGGACTTTTGCAGTGAGCTATATCCTCAGCTATTTTGTATTTTGAGACAGAGTCTTGCTAAATAGTCGAGTTTGGATTGGAATTTATAGTCTTGCTATATCGCTGTCATTCATTATGCTGGGATTATAGGCATATGCACTATAACCTGGCCTCTTTGTAGCATCAATTTTTTCTTTGCTGTGAAGGAGTTGAAGCAGGGTCATGCTCTGTAGTGCTGGTTGGTCTTGAACTCACTTATGTAACCCAGGTTGGCTTTAAACTCATGGCAATCCTTTGGCTTCAGCTTCCTGAATGTTAGGATTTCAAGTGCATGCCATCACACCCAGACCTCATATTACTTTGAAGTATTTATTTCAGTGGAATTTAGGACTTTTAAATATACCCTCAAACTTTTTTTCCCCCTCTTTTCAGGCGGGTATACATTTAGATGGCATCATGTAGTCTTTTGCTTAACTAGATGAAGTCACTTTTTAAATTATTTTTTTGTGGTACCAAGGATTGAACTTTGGACCTTGTGTTTTCTAGGCAAGTGCTTATGTACTGAGCTGTCTTCCTAGCCCTATTTTTTATTTTTTAATGATAAAGTGTCAATATGTTGTTCAGCCTGGGCTTCAACTCACTATATATATCTGTATCTGTATCTGTATCTGTATCTGTATCTGTATCTGTATCTATATCTGTATCTGTATCTATCTCTTATCTCTGTATCTATCTCTTATCTCTGTATCTATATCTATATCTATATCTATATATCTATATCTATATCTATATCTAATATCTATCCCACACCTGGCTACCATTCTGTTCTTGAAAAACATGTCTGTCTCTGTTTTAAAGAAAAGAAGGATAATCATTCTGTACTCTTTAAGTTATACCACATGGGAAGAATTACAGCTGTTCAATTTGGGACTGTTTCACAAATGGAAAGACCAAATAGTAATGAAGAGCAAGCTGTGCATTATGGCACATGCTCAAAATCCCAGCATTTGGAGGGATTACATGTGAGGCAGGAGAATTGCTGTGAGTTTGAGGCCAGTGTAGGCTACACAAATAGTGTTTGCTTGTGGCAGTCTAGGCTACATCGTGTTCAGTTGGGGCAGACCAAACTACATAGCAAGACCCTGTCTCAACAACAACAATACAAATGTAGAGTTGCATCTCAGCTAGACTTAAATTATGCTGCTGGTCTATGCTAAACACACAGATTGATGAGGGCAAGTGTATAATTACTGAGCACTTCCTAGAGGGTGATTGTCGGATTTATTAAAGTTCAGAACTGTTTGAATTGGGTTAGGTTTTAATTTCTCTGTTCACCTGGCCTAAGACCAAGTGTAGTATAATTATGATTTAGAACTCAGAAATGGCTAATGATAGCTATCATTTATTTTCAGCTATTGTACCCAATTATTTTTCACATTATAACAAATTGACTAGTGTCTATTATTATTTCTCTTTCTGTATGCTTATTCATGAAAATTTCTTTGTCTCCATATTTGCTTATGAAAAAAATGAAGCCAGAATCACTAAGGTCACAGTATATGTGCAGTGCAGTAATGCACTTCCAGGATTCATGAAGTTCAGATCCATCTGAGACTTGATCTAGTTGTTTTAGCATCTGCGCTTCAGTTTTCTTTGAATAAATTGTAAATTCACAGAGCAGTGAGAGCTGGTATGCTGGTTCCAAGAAACAGAAAAAGCTTTATGAAAGTGGTAGCATTTGGGATAAGCTAGAGAATGGATAGGGTTTTGACAGGTTATGGCAGGGAAAAAGAATCTTAGCAAAGATTTATGTGTGAGAACAATATCGGTTTAAAAAAATTTTTTTTTAAAAAATAGCTATTGTGTATTGAGTTACTAATATATGTTAGACCCTGTAAAGTTTATCACTTATGTTGTACTCTCAGTATCACTTTATAAGAAAAGGATCATTCTTTTACAAATAAGGAAGCAGGCTGTAAGAAATGAAGTATTCCTAATTTGGTCAATGCCACACAGTAAGTAATAGCACCAGTATTTAATCCAGGATTCACAGAGCACTGAGAGGAAAGCATTCTACCTTCTAATTTACTTTCCAGTGTGCTAAGTGTCATGTCTTTAGTGAATGCCAAGGAAATAATAGGTGGATTGCCACCCATGCAGGGTCTCCAAAGATTTTTGCTGTTCACTGCATACATTAGGCTGAAGATGGCAGAGGTTGATCCAAGAGGCCAATAAGGAGATGTTATTGAAGTAGTCTTGAGAGGTGATAAAATCTGAGCAAACTAGTTTGAAGGCAAAGCTTTGAGGGCAGTGATAGAGGGAAATTTATCAAGTATTGGATTTGGGGACAGGAGAGGACAGGGCTGTAGAGGAATGAAAAAATGCCTGGCTGCATCAAATAATTGCCTACACTTGGGTCATTTGTGTTAAAACACTTGTTTTTGTGCTTGCACCGCTTTTATAGTTTTTCATTGACTTTTCATGCTAAATGAATCTGTTTTACAAACACTGAATCACTGGCTGGATTATTCATAATTTCCTGTCTAGTTTCCACTGCCACAATTTGTTTCTTTCGCTTCTCTGTTTCATCCTCAACTCCATTGACTTGCCTAGCTGCTGACTTTTCACTTCCTACTGGAATGATCTTATTTTCACCTAGCTAAATCAAGACTCCACTGAAGTCAAACTCTCAGGTTGCCCTGCTTGACCTCTCTAATTTTAACCTTTTCTCTTTTCCAACTTGGAATCTATCATAGCTTTTATTTTGGTACCCAGAACTGAACTCAGGACCTTCTGCTTGCCAGACAGGTGTCATGCTTCTGAGTTGTATCCATGGCCTGGGCCATAACATTTTAAAAACCTGAATTTTGTTGTCAATCCAACATGGGTTTCAATCATAGCTTTGCCGTTCTATTCTGTGAACTTCAGCAGTAGACTTTGCTGAGGTTCACATTCTTTTTCTTCCAAATATGGGCTTTGTGTGAGATTATACTGCATGCATGTAGTTTCTTCTCAGATGTTACTTTTTCTTTTAAGTAGTGTACTTAATGTGTTAATGCTTTTGTTACTTTATCATAAAGTAAAGCAAACCTCAGGAGCAGCAGAGGCTGGCTGTCCTTCTAAAATATTTTGTGTACTCAATACTTTATTGTTGAGTGACTGCTAAAATTAATTTTTCTACTTGTGATGAGGGAAAATTAAGCTTTTAGAGTCAAAACTAAAGGTAGGTAAATGTATGTATGTATGTATGTATGTATTTTTGTCTTTTTGAGACAGGGTCTCACTATGCAGTTCAGGCTAGCCTTGAGCTCACTTTTGTAGCCCAGGCTGGTCTCTCACCGATCCTCCTGCCTCAGCCTCCTGAGTGCTGGGATTACAGGGGTGCATGACCACGCCCGGTGGTAAATGTTTTTTAATTGTCACACCATTTGTGGTTTGAGGTCATTGCTTTTTTTTTTTTCTCAGCTCTATGCTTTTATCAAATTTTTTACACATTTCAAATTCCCTGTAGAGCCGGGCGTGGTGGCGCACGCCTGTAATCCCAGCACTCAGGAGGCTGAGGCAGGAGGATCCCTGAGAGACCAGCCTGGGCTACAAAAGTGAGCTCAAGGCCAGCCTGAACTGCATAGTGAGACCCTGTCTCAAAAACACCAAAAAAAAAAAAAAAAAAACAAATTCCCTGTAAAGTTTGTGAGTTCTTTTAGTGATAACAGACATGAGCTCATACAGCCCATAGCCATTTTGATGGGAGACTGAGCTGAGAGGCACCTTCAGGGGTAGGATTCAGGTGGTTGAGATTGTTATTCTCATGTTGTTTCGCAGTGTATCATAGTTTCCATGTTTCTCATAGTCTTTCCTTTTTTTTTTTTTTTTTTTTTCCACTTTTTAAAAAAATGTAGTCTTTCATTATTTAAAAAAAAAAGTTTAGAAAGAGAAAATTGAGAGCCAGCCAAATAGCCCAGTGGCTTAAAGAACCTGCAGGCAGGTGCTGGTGCAGGGGCTGGGGATTTGATCTCTGGTTCTGCCATGCTGGTGCTGGTGCTGGTGCCAGCCCCGGCCCTGCCCATGGGCTGTGCTGAGACAGCAGTTGAGACTGGGTATGGTGGCATGCACCCATAATCCCAGCTCTTAGGAGGTTGTGAACAGGTGGATTGCTATGAGTCTGATCTAGTAGTGAGATCCTAAATACCCTGTAGACCCATCCTACAAAAAATACAGGAAAAAAGGAAAAAATTGAAAGTCATTGATAGGGGCACAACATTTTTAGTTTCTTTTCTTTTTTTTTTTTGTTTTTGTTTTTAGTTTCTTAAGCAGTGTAGATGTAAACAATTAAAAAACCTAAAAGTCTGAAACATGCTCCCTAATGGTAAGAACTTTGGGGGAGATAGAAACTAATGTTACATGTGAGGCTCAATTTATAGAGTTTTTGATATCTAAATTTACCTGTTTCCTTATTAGTTCATATGGGTATCCAGGAAATCAACAGATGATTAGAAGTTATAGTGTTTTAATTTAAAATATTTTTTTTTCTTGTTTCAGAACTTTTGTTTGTTTGTTTATTTATTTTTATGGCCGGCTCAGCCTGTCCTGAGGGCAGGGCTGGTGCAGCATGTGGTGCTGGCAATCAAACCGCAGTCCCTGCAGCTGCTTAAGCTTTCCTAAGCAGGCGCTTTAGACCACTGAGCCATCCCGCCGGGCCTGCAAGTTATAGTTTGGGCAATAGTTTGTAGAAGTAATCATATGGGCTTTCTATTTTAGGGACCAAGCTGGTCGGACATTGTGTGGTGTAATGAGGATTGGTCTGGTTGCAAAAGGCTTGCTGATTAAGGATGATATGGACTTGGAACTGGTTTTAATGTGCAAAGAGAAACCTACAGAGACCTTGTTAAATACAGTCAAAGATAATCTTCCTATTCAGATTCAGGTGAGTACAGTTCAACTGCACTGTTAGAATTTATAAGAAGATGAAAATAGGTGATCTTGATGAATTTAATAACAGAATTGGTAATAATGTAGGTACAAACAAAACGAATGTCACAGCTATGGACCATTGACTAATTTGTCACATTTAAAGCACGCTTCTGGTGTTTAGTGCACTGGGTATACTTAACAAATTAACATGGCTATTAAGGTACAGTTTTAAGTTTTTCAGCTCTATTTTGCAAGGAGTGTTCATTTTCCTTCAAACTAGGACTCCTAGCATTATAAAATTCTTGGAAGGGTGGGTGAAATGCAGCGAAGAAGGAATAAAAGGAGCCTAGACAACTAGGAGATTTTTTTTTTTTTTTTCTTTTTCTTTTTCTTTTTTCTTTCTGTTTCCAGTACTGGGGATTGAACTCAGGACCTTGCACTTGCCAGACAGGCACTTATGCTGCTGAGCTATATCCCCAGCCCACTAGGAGACTATTATAGATGATAACTTTTAAGAAGTTGTGGACTCAGCTAATATAACAGTTGCCCATCTGTTTTGTTAATGGAAAGTCACTGTACCTTGTTTTCAACCTCCTTTTTATTGGGTATATTAGGGTACTTCAATATTGGTGAGCTCCCTGGAAGATGCTTCTGAAGGCTCTTCAGGGCTGAAGGCCTGAAGAGTGGGGCAGTAGTCACCATGAGATCCGTGTTGTTAGTCTACCCTAAGTGCCAGTTAATTACAACACAGTTGTGATCACCTTTCAAGTTCAGATGTGAGTTATCGATAACTTGATTAGTTTATAGCTATTTATTGATTTCACTCATGTTATATAAATAGGTGTTAAAACTTGAGCTATTAAATGCTCCTATTTCTTTTATTAGTTTCCTTTATTTCTAAAGAGGTCTCTTTCCTTGAAATGATATGAGTACCAAGTTCACTCTTGTGATGTTGGTTAATGGATCATTTTCTTTTGTATTCACCAGTATACGCTTAAAATTCTCTTTAATATTTTAAATCTAATTTCTTCCTTTTAGTAGTACTGGGGACTAAACCTAGGACCTTCATATTGAGCAACATCACCAGCCTGTTTTTAAAGTTTGGGACAGACTTCTGCTAAATTGCCAAATCTGGTCTTAAAACTTGTTATCCTCTTGCCTCATCTTTCATCTGTTAGGATTATACTACATCCATTTTATTTACTATTCTTAACACCAATTTGTGTTACTTGTTTATACATTCTCCTGCATTCAGTTTTGAAACACTTACTGTTTTTTTGTCTTAAACTTTAAAATACTATACTTCAAGTAGCAGGAAATATTTTGCTTATCCACATTTAGTTTTGGTGAAGAAATACTTGTCTTTCATATCTTGCTTCCCCCCTCGTCAGCCTCTAATTCTTCTTCCCTTCCTCTTTTATTCATCCATTTGTGATCCTGTGACTCCCTTGAGGAGTGACATGGAATACAGTAAAGCTTTTCTTTTTTTTTTTTTTTTTTTTTTATTTTTTTTTTTTTTTT
>PVJA010055057.1:0-11182 GCA_004027025.1 Myocastor coypus | reverse complement strand
TTGTCTTTTTGAGACAGGGTCTCGCTATGCAGTTGAGGCTGGCCTTGAGCTCACTTTTGTAACCCAGGCTGGTCTCGAACTTGCACCAATCCTCCTGCCTCCGCCTCCCGAGTGCTGGGATTACAGGCGTGAGCCACCACGCCTGGCAAAAAAAGAATCTTAAAACTACAACTTACCCCAAACTATAACCTCAGTACTATCTCCCCAATACCTGAGCCCTCAGTCTGTTCCCAGATACAGAGAGTCTCCACTGGGGCTCCACATGTCCACACCCATCCCACCCCCAGCCCTTCACCATACCCTGTATGTATTTCTCCTCCAGTTTACAAACATTCTATTCACCAGTTAAAATAAACAGGCCCTCAATAAATGCTTGTGCATTTGAATTAGATATTCCAAGACAGATGCAAAAGAAACTTCCTCCACTCCAAATTCCTCAGCAACTCTGCTCTACTCTTCGCATCTCATTCAATATGCAGATATGCTCCAGAAGCTCTCAGAAGACCAGACATTGTGCCCATGAGACAAAGGATGTGGAAATAAAAGTCCAGAGAAGCTCAGTGTCTCACCCAGGGCAACTCACACTGAATCGGGGCTACCATGGTGCACACACCATGCTATTTCAGGCAGAAGAGGCCCCACTGTCCTGCTCCAGCTGGGGGTACTTTGGAAGATATGTCCTATCAGTCAGTCTTCCTGGACTCCTGCCCAGGATCCCTAAAAGCTGAAAGCTCTCAAAGAGAAGAACAATTTGTCCTCTACCCCAGTAGATATTTTTCCAAGAAAAATATCACAGAGGGAAGTCTCTTATTTTGATCCTCTTATACACCAGCCCTCAAGACCAGCTGTACCTGGCCCAAGGACCTCTAACCAGGGAAGACATAGTCAACGCTGGTAATTTTTTTTTTTTGGTCTTTTTGATATGCAATTCAGGCCAAACTCACAGCAATTCTCCTGCCTCAGTCCTTCAAGTGCTGTGCTACACCTCAGCCCCTCCTTTCCAATTCAATCAGGTGGAACAGGTGGTAGTAAGTTCTCCCCAAGGGAAGGACGCAGACAGAAGGCCTTTAAAACTTCGGTTAGAGCTGGGGAGATGGCTCCGAGGCACAAGTGCCTGCTGGGCAAGTGCAAGGTCGTGAGTTTGAACCCCGGTCCCACAAAAAAAAAATAAAATAAAATAAAACTTCGGTTAATGGAGCTGGGGAGATGGCTCCGAGGCACAAGTGCCTGCTGGGCAAGTGCAAGGTCGTGAGTTTGAACCCCAGTCCCACCAAAAAAAAAAATAAAAATAAATAAAACTTCGGTTAAGTCTCAAAAGAGAAAGAGGATTGGGATGTAAACAAAATGCTTTGCTGGAAACGTAGATAGAAGAGGAATGAAGTTGGAGAGAGTAGGGAAGGCAGAGGTCTCAGAGAGAAGCGCGCCTGTGTAGGGCTTCCTCACACAGACCCACAGGCAACCAAGACAGACAAATCCCAGGCCCAAGACCTCAGGCACAGGAACCTCTAGGAGCCCTGGGGCTACCCTGACAAGGATGACTTGGGTCTGGTAGCAAATGACTCAGGACCAGCTGAGCCCACACTCACTCTCTAGGTTGTTCTACAAGGTGGACATGTCCAGGAGACCATGTGACAGAAGTAGAATTTCACATTAAAGTGATGAAAAGTACAATTATCTTTGTTCCTGCTAAGTCTGTGGCCTGAATGTCACCCCCACGATATTCATTCCCAACTGCTGGTTCCTGCTGCTCACACTCCCACCTCCACCTTTCCCTGGAAAGCCAGGAATCAAAACCCTGTCCAGGGAAGCACACCACCTCCCACCCCCAGGCCAACTGAGACTAGAATCTGACAGTATGATAACTGCAACTGCGTTTCCCATAATGTGCAGGGCCCAAAGCCCCGGGAGATGTGGGGAGCTCCACCTGATTGTCATCTCTGGCCTTGTGAGAAAAAGAAGTGACTACTTACTTGACCTTCAGGCTTGCCAGCATGGTCTTGTCGATCCTGCCAGAGAGAAAAGCCAGGGCCTGAGTCAGTGCGGTGCTCATGGCTACCCCCCAGCACCTGGAGGGGAGGCGTCCCAGACTAGCCCACCCCTCCAGCCTGGCAAGCCCTGCAGGGGATGGAGGCTACAAGGTCAAGTTTGACTCTAGTCCGCAAAAGGAAGACTGAGATGGATACCACTACTCTACTGTTTTAGAAATGAGGAAAGTTAAACTCAGAAAGGTGAAATCAAAGGACTAGTCTCACTCCAGCTAAGACCCAAGGGTCTTAAGTATTTTGTGCATAGCCTCCCCCACCCCTTATTACTACCACCTGACAAGGAGACTCTGCAAGCCCGGCTGCACCACTGTGTCATTGGGATGCAGACAAATATATCAAGGTTTCCTGGCCTTCAGCTTCGGAAAGATCCAGCACCCCATGAGACAGGGAGGTCCCACTCTCGGGAACAGAAACTGACAGTAGGCTCCAGAGAGAACCAGCAGGTGAGCTGCACCAGGCAAGGTGCCTGGCAGAGGGAAGATCATGTTTACCACAGACTGTCCCAGCAGCCACTCCTCCCCCTAGTCCACACGCATCCTGCTGGCAGAGGAAGCAGCACCATGAGCTTCTATTTTTACCCCACAGATGCCAGCCCTTATGGCTGTAAAGCAAGGCTCCTCCCCATCCAGAGACAGACAGGAGACATACTCTCACTGTTGGAGTCTCCTCCAATTTAGGGGTCATAATCACCAATGTCACCATCCCCTAGTCTCCACTATTACTGTCACTACCATCTTGTTACCAACACCACCATTATCTCTAACACTATCAGTGTCATCTCAGTATCACCATCACTATTAGTGTCACCATCATGTATTACATCACCATTAGTGTCACTCTCACTGCCAGCACACCATCACTAAATGTCATCACTGTCATGTCACCATCACTATCAATGTCACTACCCATGTCACCATTATTAAAGGATTTTTTGAAGGTTTTTTTTCCTTTCTTCTTTTCTTTTTTTATGCAGGGTCTCACTACACAGACTCAAGTGATCCTGCTGATTTTTGCCTCCCTAGTTCTGGGATTACAGGCGTGCGCCACCACGCCCAGACTCCATCACCTGGCTCAGCAGAGCCAGCACTGCATGCGGCGCCCGGTACCAAACCCTGGCCCCTATGCTTGCCTAAGCAAGTGCTTAGTCCTCTGAGCTATACCACCAGCCCTTTGTGTTACCATTATTATCAGTGCCACCATCACTACCTGTATTACCAACACGAGTGTCCACATCACTATCAATATCACTAAAATCACCACCACCCCCAGGATACTCAAAACCCTGCAAAATCCTTTCAGGGACCCAGCCAGCCAGCTCTCCTCTGCCTCGAGCTCCCTATCACAGGCTTCAGGGTCAACAAACAGAGGAGAGGCTGCGGCTGACAAGCACAGGCCAACACTGGGCCTTCGGTTAGGAGCAGGATCCTCTCCCTCGGAGGAAACTCCTGGAGACCTCTGCTCCCAGTTCCCAGTAGCAAACCAAGCTACACCACAAATGCCCTCCCCGCATCCCTACCAGTTTCTTTTCTAACCCTCATCATTTTCCCCATTACTAGGGCTCCCGCTCTTAGCCCCCAAGTGACCCAGCTGAGCCCCACCCCACCCCTCAGGAGGCAGACTCCTATCCTACGCCATCCAATCCACTCTACCATCCTTCTTCTCAGGTATCTCTTTTAATTTTCCAGGATAGCTCTTTTAGTTTGCATAACAGCGCTCTATTGTGGAGGAGCCAGAAACCCCACTGGCACATGGGAAACTGAGATTCACAGAGGGAAGCAGGCTGTTGAACTCCTCAGTGTCAAGGTACAGCACTGCACCCTGGACTCACTATGTGTGTCCTCCTGGCCTCTGCGCAGTCCATCCAGTCTCCCTCCACATGACCCAGGCCCCAGATACCCCTCCCCAAGCCCATGTCCAGCAGTCTGTCCACCAAGGATTCCACAGTGGTGCATAGACACCCTTCCCCATAGAGTAAGGCCTGTGGCTAAAGCAGCAGAGGCCGAGCTGGGCTTGGTCTTTTCAGGAAGCCAAATCGCCAGGCTCCTCCCTTCCTTGGCCCATCCCACATACTCCCACCACCTCACCCATCCTGACACCAATGGCTGCTCAGCCCAGCTACTAATGGAGCCTTTAAAACCCCACCCCAGAGAGTCTTCATTGACTGGAGGGACCAAGGCTGCTAATTCAGTCCCTACCATCTGTGATATCCACTCCCAGCTGGCAGCCATCCCCAAAAGATACCCACTCCAGTCCTACAGCCAACACCAGGAGACCCTGCCATCCTTTAGACCTCACTTGCCTGTGCATGCAAAACACCTCACTTAGCCTATAAGCATCTGCTGAGCACACGTGATAGGCCAAGTGTCCAAGAGAGCAGCGAATAAGAGGAGCAGGCCCTGTCTGGAACCCAGTGTGGCAAATGGTTAGCACACGTTTAA
This sequence comes from Myocastor coypus, assembly GCA_004027025.1. Taxonomy (NCBI): domain Eukaryota; kingdom Metazoa; phylum Chordata; class Mammalia; order Rodentia; family Myocastoridae; genus Myocastor; species Myocastor coypus. The sequence continues at coordinate 6,699 of PVJA010055057.1, read as the reverse complement.
GACACACAAAATCCCTTCCCCTACCTTCTGCTTTGCCTCCAAGGCAGCCCTAAGTGGCCACATTTATATCATGCCTTTGCCTGGTCCTGTTCAGACCACAGTTCTACTTTGTCCCAGGACCCTGAAGCAGTGGGCCTTAATGCACAGCGTTACTAGCTGGGAGAAGGAAACCAAACTGCAACATGAGCCTTGCAGAGGGAGCTTTCTGGTGGCAGTCTCTCTGGGGGCTCTGTGACTTGCAGAGAAAATAAGGGTGCAGGGACCAGCAAGACAGCTCAGTGAACTAAAGTGGCTGCTTAGGCAAGCTTAGGCAAGCACAGGGATCGTGGTTTGATCCCCAGAACTACATGACACAACACCCCCTCCCCCAGGGCAGGCTGAGCTGGTCACAGAGTCCAGGTATAGTGGCGGACACCTATAATCCCAGCACTGGGGAGGCTGAAAGCAGGAGGATCACCATGAGTCTGAGCTGCGTAATGAGACCCTGCAACAATCAAATGCATTAAGGGGGTGGGGCAGGGGGTAGGAGGAGACAACCCCACTGCCCTGCAGGGATCCCAACAAGCCTCAGACATCCATCCATTCCAGAGCAGGAGGCAGAGGCAGACTGTGTGACACAAGTGCAGACCCCCCCACCAGGACAGCTGCCCTGGCTTCAGCATCAGGGGGCCTGTGAGCAGGCACTGCCACGCCACCCTACTCCAGCACCGTCCCATCCTCCTGTCCCATCTGCCACACCCAGATGCCATGATCCCTTCCTGCTGGAAGATGGGTGGCAAAGTGCTTCCAAAGAGGGAAAAAGGAAAATAAAAAGCTGCCCACATATGTCAGCGAGTGCTTAGCCAAAAGAACAAGGCCAGCCCTTCCCAGCACCCCCTGCCACCCTCCTCCCTTGCTCTTCAAGCCATCTCACTTTGGCCCACCCTCCCCCAGTGCCCTCCTCTAGTTTGAAAACTCCCCAAGCCCAAATGCTGAAAGGAAACTGATAACAAAACCACCAGGCTCCATACCCCAGGGGAGAAAAAGCTCTCTGCAGCTGGTAAGCGAAGACAAGACTTTGACCTCAGTCTCCCCACTTTCTGACTCCAGGGAAGGACAGAGCATCTCCTTTGTCCTAATAGAAGTTTAAAGGCAAATGGGTGACCTAGAAGTCCAGACAGGAGGCTGGAAGCAGACCCAGATGCTCAGGCCAGACAGAGAGAGGTGGAGCAGGGAGGGTAGTGAGCTTTGGAGACAGACCTGTCCTTCCTTTCAGCTCATCCCCAGAGAGGAGACCCCTAGAGGTACCTCTGTGACCCCCTGGGGTGACAACAACAGCACATACAGGAGGATACACTGACGCATGAGCTCATGGCACAGACAGACACCTGCCCAGAAACAAAGGAGTGTGTACGTGGTCCCTCACCAGAGCCCCCTCTTCACCTCCACGCAGCCAGGCACGTGCTTCACTCATGGTCATGCACTGTCAGTTGCAGTCACACATGCACACAGGTGTGTGCGTGTGCACACACATACACATGCACACGCATGCATAAATAAAAAATCACAGGCATGCATGCACGTATGTGAGGACATGCTGACAAAGGAACTGTCCAGTCATACTCACGCCCACACTGGCAGCTACCTCCAACCTCTGCATCTCTGGAAGACTGTGCCTGGGACGGTGACAAGACATTTGCAGCTTCTGATGCCCCCACTTGGATCCTCCATGTCTATCTGGAAATGTCCCCTGTAGACCTAGACCTCAGGCACAACCTGAGCCCCTCTGTCCTCATAGACAGCAAAGACGCTTAACAAGGCTCCACCTCCAACTAACTCCTCAAGCACCCTTTCATCTGCTACCCACCATCCGAAGCCCCCAAAGGAGACGCTGCGCTTCCTGCCAAACATGGTGGTGGCCACAGGGCACCAGGATCCAGTGATGTTCCCAGGGCTGTTAGCAAGAGGGCTGTGGAGCAGCAATCCGGAGGACCACAGTGAAGGGCGGGCCACCAGGCGTGGCACCTTCCTCCACGCCTGCCCCCCAAACCCAAGTTTCCTGTGGGTGCGGCTGCATGGCCAGGAGGTGTGTCCTGCACTCCGGGAGGTACCAAAGCAGCCAGGGAGGTCACAAAGGGTAACTTCCCCACACCCTGAGGAACCCACAGCTCCGGAAGGGGTTCAGCTGGCAGATTGCACCACACAGGCCTGGCTTCTCGGAACCCAAAGAAGGCCAACAGATTCTCACAGCCCTGCCTAGGAAGGAGAGAGAGACCCAGCTGGAAGCCCCGGGATCCCTGAGGGCTGGGAACTCTCAGGCCACTCCCTGGAGCTGCAGGAGGGACCCCTGAATGCTGCTTCAAAATGGTGCTGCAGGGGCTGGGGAGATAGCTCCGAGGCACAAGTGCCTGCTGGGCAAGTGCAAGGTCGTGAGTTCGAACCCTGGTCCCACCAAAAAAAAAAAAAATGGTGCTGCATATTCCCGTTACTCCAGCACCATGGATGGACATAAGTATCATGCACATACATGGGCACATGGACATGCATATGTGAGCACATGTGCACATATACACCCAGGATGCACAGCACACATGGACACATGCATGGTCACATATGAGCCAGACAGTGAATTCACAAGCATGCTCCTCTCCTCCACTTAGAGATGCCCAACCAGACACGTGCACAGGCACACATGCACACGCTCAGATGGCACTCAAGCCTGTGAGGTGCCTTCATCTGTGTATCTACACACACAAACATGGCACAGACACCACAGCAGACTACAGGGTCAGTGGCCACTGAGTGGCACCAGGGCCCTACACAGCCCCAGTGAAGAGGGTAATAAAGGTGCTGTAGCTGCTGCCATTGGCCTCTCTCTGGCCCACCTTCTCTGCTGCATCCTGGCTGAGGTCTCTGCTATTACAGGAAACAGAGGCTCTGTGCTCAGGGGCCAGGGGCCAGGTCCAGGTAGTGGACCCAGGACTTCTATTTTCTTGACTCCTCCAAAACAGTGGATACTACAGGTGTTCAAGTGGCATCCTGGGTGAGGGGCGTCAGGGCCCTAACCCTGGATAAGAGTGAGAGCCAGCTCTCCTCCAAAGCTGAGCCCCTGCAGGAACTTAGGGGTCCTCAATTAAGGCTGCATCTGCACTTGATATCCCACTCACCCCAGGAAAGGAAGCATCGTGAGGTTCACTGCCTGGACCATCGCAGATCACAGGCTTCCCCTGGATGAGCACCGTTGAAAGCCAGCAGGAAGCTGTCCACTGTACCCAGCCCACACACAGAAGATCCCAAACAGGCTCTGTGAGCACCTCCGCTCCTGCCTGCTCTATCTGCCTTTGGCCTCCCTTGGAGAGAAACATGGGAAAGAAACACCTGTGCGCTCAAGTCACCCGAGGCCAGGAGTGACTCCTGACTGGGGCTGCCTGGCCAACTCAGGCATTCACTGTCTTGGTCTCAGGGACAGCTTCAGAAAAAATGTGCACACCAGTAAGACTATGCTCAGATGTCACCCCTTCTCTCCTCCCACTATTGTTGAACCACAAGCCCCAAGTCTAGGGCTGTAAAGAAGGCAGCAAAATGAAGCCAACCCCAGGAAGATAGAAATAACAGACACGGACATGAGAAAGGTCAAGTTTTAAAGGCATCATATGAGCTCTCAGGTCCAGCTATGCTGGAGGCCAGTCCAACCCTGGGTACCTAAGAACTGACAACGCATAACACATCTCTCTCTCTCTCTCTCTCTCTCTGCATGTCCCTCTCTCTCATCCTATCCAAGAAGAGCTTGATAAATGAGAGTGAAGATGAGGGTAAACAGCCCACCTGGCCCCTGCGCCTCCTCCCTGCACCAGCTCCGAGACCTCCTCCAGGCCCAGTGCTGCACTGATGCAGAGACCTCAGAATGAGCCAAACATAGCTGACAGCTTTGACCAGCATTGCCGGGGTGGACGTCACGCATGGGTGAATCCCTTCTGCAAATGACTTTCTATTTCATCAATTACAGAAGCTGATGGCCAGCCCATCTCTGGAGGGCAAGCTGATGCATCTTCTTATCTGAGAGAAAGAGGTGTGGTAACAGGCATGCCAGGCTGAGGCGCACCCCACCACCCACATGGACACTGTGTGAGCACTGCCCGCACACCTGCACCCATGCTAGAGGGAGCGGGGCTGATGGGTGCTCTTGGATAGGGCCCCACAGTATATGGAGACACTTCTGGTGTGAGACCATCTAGACCAAATATTCCTAGAGCCAGGAAGCACTCAGACCTAGTCCCAGACATCCGAAAATCAACATGGCAGCCTGTGAGTCAGAATGGGGGTGCATTTCAAGTTCTCAGCTGCTGCCACCTGAGGCTGACTGTGCCACCTGGGATTCTAGACCTTGGGATTCACAAGGATATTTGGATACCTGGCCAAGAAGCAGCAGTAGCCTGGACTTTCTCCGGGTCCCTGGGATCCAGCCTGGAGAGGCCCCTTCTCCCCAAAGTGAGGGAGTCTCCACATGGCTTTCTGTCCACCCTGAGCCATGGAGGAGGGTGACAGGCTGCTAAGCCTCCTCCACTCTCCTCTGCTCCACCATCAGTCTACTAAACTTTTAAAGCTGTACAACCTGTCTCAGCCTCAGTGTTCTCCTCGGTCATAAGGGGTGGTGGCCGCCAACCCCACAAGGCTCTCCGTAAATTGAAACACTTGGCACAGGGCTCCACACATCCCTGTGCACCATGGTCACAGCTGCCATGATTCTGGCCCCATTACTCTGGCCTCTCGCTTCCTCGCCTGTGTGGGAGTGGGCAGCAAGGGGCCATGGGTTCTCTGGGCAGGACTGTGAGCCACAAGAAAGAGGAAGCTCTCTGTGAGGAGGCCCAGTTTCCCTCCCCCTACCACACACAGCCCAGCTTCCTCCCAGACCTTGCTGACTTGGCAGCCAGGCAAGGATAACGCAGACCCTGGGACAAGACAGCCTGGGGCAGCACCGTTTCTGTGAGTTCACCATGGGCCAGCGCCAGTTCCATCACTTGGCTCCTTTCAGCCGCAAATGTGCCACTGAGATGGTACTGTTAGCCCCATGAAGCTCATAGAGGGCAAGGAAGGCCACAAAATTTTCCCAGCTCAACGGCCACAGAGCTAAGTTGGTTCTCTGCATGATGATCTGCATGGGTAAGTGCTAGTCAAAGCTGCCCCACTCACTCTGGAACCTATAGAAATGCATAATCCATGCAATGCCCATTATGTACATAAGCATACTAAGGCCCTCCCCAAAGCAAAAAATGGCTTGACAGTAAGGGGTGAACAATAACACAGTGGGCCAGAGATACCTCAGGTCCTCCCAACATCTGCCCAGATAGGCTCTTCTCCCCACTTCGCTACTTATCGCTCCCCAGAGCCTACACTGGGTCACAAAGCCACTTCTCTGGCCAAGCCTGTGGGTTCCTGGAAAACCAGCCAGGCCCTCAAATCCAAAGTAAAGCTCCAGAGCTCCACCACTTTATGAACTTTTGAGCTAGGCAGAAATACAGTGCCGGCTCCTGCACTGTGTCTTCTGGCCCTACGATAGGTGGGACAGAAGGGACAATGTGGTTTCCACTGCTCAGGCAGCTCAGACCTCACAGCCACCAGTGAGAGCTGAAAGATGAGGCAGACTTGTACATCAGACTTAGAAATGCAGAAGCTACAGGAAGGTCAGGAAACACAGGCCCCGAGAAGAGCAGGCACCTGGCTGGCCAGCTTCAACCTGCCCCACCCAGACAGCACGAGATGGTCCCAGGACCACCCTCACGCAACTCCACTCCCGTCCCACTATTGCTCTGAGCAGGTTGCCTATTCTTTGAGGCTTCTGTTCACCATTCATTACCAAAGGAGGACTTAGATTGACCTCTGTTTCCTTTATAACTCAAGGGAGGATAAGGACAAAGATAGAAACAGATTTCCAGGAAAACAGAGCCCAATGGACACTGGTCTCTGGGGAAACAGCACAGCAGGCATGCAGAGCACATCACATAGGAATCCATGCTTCAGGGTCAAGATAAAGCCACATCTAGCATCTGCATAGTGATTTCCAGCCCACAGATCACTTCCCTGTGTGTCTATCTTGGGGACCAGACTGAATTTCCCATTGCACAAGCTCTGAACAGCAAGATGATGAAAAAATAATTGCAAGAGGACTGCTTGTGAAAACCGGGTTCCAAAAGCAGGACCCAGACATGCTGTGATGGTGCAGTTCCTTCTTATCTCCCAAGTACTGCCAGGTTCTCAAGAAAATTACTAGCAATATATATATATATATATATATATATATATATATATATATATATATATATATATATATATAACTGGGAATTAAACTCAGAACCTTGTGCTTGCCAGGCAGGTGCTATGCTACTGAGCCCTGGCCCCCACAATTAAAAATGTTTAAGTAATAACCATAAAGTTTCGTTTCTACCTATCTGGAAATAAGATTTAAACTAAAACCTGGAGCTGGCACAGCAGTAATCCCAGCACTCAGGAGGCAGAGATAGGATGATCACTGTGAGTTCAAGGTTAGCCTGAGATAGATAAGTTCAAGGACCAGGGAGATAGCTCAGTGGCACAAATGCCTGCCTGGCAAGTGCAAGGTCCTGAGCTCAACTCCTGGTACTGGGAAAAAAGGAAGGGAGGAAGGAAGGAAGGAAGGAAGGAAGGAAGGAAGGAAAGAAGGAAGGAAGGAAGGGAGGGAGGGAG
>PVJA010055056.1:0-11299 GCA_004027025.1 Myocastor coypus | reverse complement strand
GCGAAGTTCTCAGTGAAAAACTTGTCAACCAACAACACTTTCCCAACATTAAAAAAAAAAAAAAAAATGAAGACAGCAAGGTTTGCTATACTAACTGGAAATAGTGTTTTTGCTACACTAAGATCGGTCAACCTAACAGAATAACTCCAGACTTTAAAAAAAGTTTCTCAATCCAGCTGTTTATCTTGACTCAACATAATTCAACCATTACTAACCAGCCCTGGCTTCTGATTAGCCTTTGCCATTACTTCTCCCCACCCTTGTGTAATGATGCTTTCTGTCCAGGACATTAAACAGGTTTTCTCCCTCCCTCTTTTTTTCTTTTCCTAATGGGTATAAAGTGGTCAAAGCACTTTGATCTTTTATTTCCCACTGGGGATTTAAGCAGGCCTGAGCAACAAACAACTGACTTCCAAAGGTCACTAGTGAAAATAGACTTAATTGTGAATCTGTAAAACTCAACTGAATCTGGCTGGGTTTTCAGAAAAACATCTGGTTTAAGAATTTATTTCTTCAAATATTATCTTGAGTCCTATCTAATTGCAAATGCAGGACACCACCATATCTCTTAATAAAAAATCTCCCAAATACTTGAAGTAAATCCAACATTTCATTTATTCAGGCACTCTGAGTCTAACAAATTCTGTTACCAGAGGATTAAAGGCAGCAGTCTTAAACTGTTCCCAACATCCACTTCCAGGAGAAGCTCTTTTAAAATGCTTACTGTGATTTTCCACGTGCACTTGCTATTTGGAGGGTACACTCCAGGAAAACCTTCACTGCCAATAAATCCAGATTCTCCAGTAAGAATGCCGCCACATCTGAAAACCGGTCTGGGAAAATAAAAGAAGGGATATTTAATTTGAGACATGATCTAATAATCCAATGTCAACTTCAGAAAGGTATCATGAATTAATGTGGATAGGCGTTAACAGTGTTTAATAAACGCCTGTGTCAGCTAGGGCTGGTAATCTACTTTTTCTTTTTTTGTTTTGTTTAAAGTTTATTTATTTGCGGGGGGTGGGCAGTGGGATGGCTCAGTGGTCTAAAGCGCCTGCTTAGGAAAGCTTAGGCGGCTGCAGGGACTGCAGTTCGATCCCGGTACCACATGCTGCGCCAGCCCTGCCCTTCGGGGTGGGCTGAGCCGGCCATAAAAATGAGTGAATAAACAAACAACAGTTCTGAAACAAGAAAAAAAATAAATAAATTAAAAATTCTAAAGTTTATTTATTTGGTACTGGGGATCAAACCAGGACCTTGTACTTGCCAGGCAGGCACTTATACTAGGCTATCTCCCCAGCCCCTGGTAGCCTACTCTTATAATTCCAGCGACTCCCAGTATGTTAAAGGCTTTGAGTTCAATCCTGTATACCGAAATAAAGAAATACAAAACAAATAAAATGTTTCGACTAGATAAAATATCCGAGAATTTGGTAGCTGCTAGCTCCTAGAATATTTAAATTACAGCCTCAGAATCTTCAGATACATATATATATTTCTTTCTCTTTTTGGCGGGACTGGGGTTCGAACTCACTACCTTGCACTTCGCAGGCAGGCACTTGTGCCACAGAGCTATCTCCCCTGCCTATATATGTATGTATATATGTATATATGTGTATATATGCACATACATATACATATATACATGTATATATATGTATACATACGTGTATATGTATATCTGTGGGACTCCATATATGTGTATATGTATATATGCACATACATGTATATATGCACATATGTGTATATATACACATGTATGTGTACATACACATGTATATATGCACATATATACATATATGTATACACACATATAATGGTTCATCAAGAACAATATACATATTTGTACCTTCCACCTCTACAATCACAAAAGTGATTGTATTAGCCTCTAGACATTTACTATTTTTCATATGTATATATATATATATATATATATATATATATATAAAATCAAGTCTTCTGCATAGTGTCTGGCAGGAACATGATAAATGGATCGATTTAACTGAAAAGAGTGGAAGAGAAAAATGTGAGGCCAACTGAGGATTTTAGACATGGTTTTACAGACAGGCAGCAACTGGTTAATATAAAAACTTAAAATTGTCGGATTTGGAAACTTCTTAGTTCTCCCCCTTTTCTGAAAATCACATCGAAAACTGAGATTAATGTAGATGACCCGGGAGAAAAGATGCCCCAAGTGGACTTCGGGCGCATCCCAAGTCCAGGTCCCTCCAAGAGCTGCTAAGCATTAACTTAGCGCAGCGGCTCCCGGACGCCGCGGGACTCCAGCACCGGTAGGTCTGCGTCTCTGGGCAAAGCCTCTGGAGAAGGAGGCAGCGGGAAGCCCAAGTTCGCGTCTCGCGGACTGTGCCTCCGAGCCCGGCGGCTGGTCCGTCCCAGCCCCGCCACGTGGTGGCCCGGCCCGGCGAGCGGGGGCGCGGCGCGCGGCCCCGGGCAGAGCTAAGGCGCCCGCGGAGCGCAGGGTCCCGCGCCGGCCGGTCCGGGCGCCACGCCGCGGGGAGGCCGCAGCGGCTCCGGAGGGGAGCGCGCGGGGGTCGCATTACCTCTCCGGGGGCTGCTGCCGGGACAACTGGGCGGCGGCGGCCAGCAGCAGGTAGAGCGGGGCCCTCATGGCGGGGAAGTAGCTCGGCTCCGCTCCACGCGCGCCGTCCTCGCCGCGCTTCTCCCCGCCGGGCGCACACAGCCTGTACCTTACAGCCGCCTCGCTCGGCGCCCTCGCTCGCGCGCAGCTCCGCTGGGCAGCGCAGGGGCCGGGGCGCGCGGCGGCCGGCGGGGCGGAGGCGCTCGCGCGGCGTGTACGGGGCCGCCCGCCCGACGCTCAGTTTTCTCGGAGAAGTTGCCCTGGCGGCCGCCCGCACCGCTGAATATCCCGTTTGTTCTCGGCGGCAGGAGGGCGGCTCCTAGGCCAGGGCCGCCCCCTCTCCTGGGGCGGGCGGGCGTCTTCTCCGGGCACCCACGGTCGCGCTCACCGCGCGCGGGCTGCCGGACGGGCGAAGCCCCGCGGCGTGGTACCCAGGAGGTGGGATGCAAGGGCGCGGGCGATGCTCGGGACCGCCTCAGGGTCGGGGGGCGGGGGGGGGGCTGTTTTCCCTCAGCGACTTATAAATAATAAGTATTAGCCCTCGCTGTTTGCTGGAAACCTTAGGGTTTCCCCTTTATTTGCTACGTAAAATACCAGATCCAAGGGGGGAAAATGTAAAGGAGGAGAGAAATTATACCATATTTTAACTCCGTTTGTATTCTCTTACACACACACACACATACACACACAAACGCACACAGAAGTCTCAGTAGATTCATCCGATTTTATTGATATAGGGGCGTGATTAGGAAAATTCTAATTTTTTGGTGAATATTTATAATACGCATTTTTAGGTCAACACTTTGGGAATGACTTGTCATTAAATGTCAGATAATCAAGTCACAACCTGGATCATTTAATATCAGTGATTCCCTATTTTCGCATTATGGGGTTTCTCTGTGATTAGAAGTTTTTCTAGCCAGGTGTGGTAGTGGATGCCTGTAATTCCAGGACTTGGGAGGCTGAGGCTGGAGGATCGGTGCCTGGGCCGCAAAAGTGAGCTCAAGGCCAGCTTGAACTGCACAGCGAAATCCTGTCTCCAAAAAAAAAAAAAAAAAAGAAAAAAGTTTTTCTAACAGTCAGAAAAAGAGAAATTTTTATAGTATTGTTCCAATATATATTCTAGCCTTGTGGAATCAGGCTTGCTTTAATGTATTTATAGAAAAAAATTTAAACCTTTATTTTGTTAAGTGTATCTCAATAACCAGGGATTAATAATAAAAAAGTAACCAGAATAGAATGAGTTCACTGAAAATTTGAAGTTATATAGCGTACCCATTGGCCATATAACTTGATTTTGATGTCTCACTTATACCTTCTAAATTAATTTCAGCTTTATAAGCAATTAAAAGTAGTGCTTATCAAAAATTCACATCTAATAATGAGCTTTTAATGTTAAGAATATAAACACTTCAGATTCGGAAATAAGTAAAACTGGGTACAATTTAATTTTTAGAGAGGAAAAGCCAAGAGCCTATAATAGGAACCAGAACTTCCCTGCAGAGCTTAGATTATTTTACCGCTTTTTAAAAGTGAAGGAAAAAAATCAAAACACCATGCACTGCAACTTTTTAAAAGTACCCTAAAGGCACCACACCCTGTATGACACTTTTTGAAAAAGAGATTACAGAATTTGGCAAATTACAGTATGCCCTGAAACTTCCATCCTTAACTGAATGACAATTAGTTTAAAACAGCAAAAAGGAAAATAAATTATTGGTTATTTTGCACACATTTCAAGAATATGCTATCCAATAACGTTAGTGTTTTAGATGATAACTTATCAAAAATCATAGTTTTAAATTATAAAGTAAAACTATTGCTCAATTCACTCTGGTAATGGTTTGGAATCACTACAGCCAGGAAATATTTCATTCTTAGAACTAAGTTTTCAGAACTAAATAAAATAAAATAAAATAACCTATTTGGTATGCCTGAATACAGAGAAAACTGAATATAAATAGGTAATTGTATTTACAGACTGATGACTTTATATTTACACTAGAGAAGGTTCTAACACTGATCATTCTGTTGTTGAGATTCTTAAGAAAGACATTGATTATACCATGTAATTTAAAAAATTTTACTGAGAGTCATATTATTTGCTCTTAAAAACACTTATTTGACTTGGAACTAAAGTTCTAACCAAAATTATAAACCTTAAATGGCCCGAGATGTTTAATGTGTTAAATTTGGAGCAAACCCCAGGGAATTCTGAAGGTGTGTGAGTGAATCTCTGTGAGACCAATTGGTGGACTTTCATGGTGCAGTGTTATTACAAAGCACAGGGAGTTACAGAAATCCAGAGAGTGGGGAAGGAGAGGGAGGAGAGGGCAAAAACCTTGTAGGTAGATTTTTTTTTTTTTTTTTTTCCTTTTGAGAAGGGTCTCGCTATGCAGTTTAGGCTGGCCTTGAGCTCACTTTTGTAGCCCAGGCTGGTCTCGAACTCACAGCGATCCTCCTGCCTCAGCCTCCCAAGTGCTGGGATTACAGGTGTGTGCCACCACACCCGGCTTGTAGGTAGATTCTTCCAGGGAAAGCAGAGTGGTAGATGAAGTGATCCTTGTCCAAAGTATCTGTTGTTCTGCACTGGCAGTTGTGGGATTGCACAGAAAACCAAAGTCATGGGAACTTGAAAATAGTCACTAATAAAGTGACAGCTTATAAAATTAGGCCCCACTGAAGCATTCTTTGCTGCATAATATTAGTATCGAACTGGGCCTACTATGTCAGCATCCTTGCCAGTTAGTCTTGGATTAATTTATCAGCCTTACACATCTGAACTTACTCCACAGTGCAGGATTGATATTGTTAAAGATCCAGAATTTCATAAAATGGATGCAAATGATATCAAAAGGGAGGATGGTGGTAGGATTTTGTTAGTTTGTTTTATGAATGAAGACTTGGTTCAGTGAGCAGCTGAAGAAAACAAACTGAAGAATGATCTGGCCACATATCACTTCATAAAGAGTGACCTTTTTCTTTTTCAAGGCTAAGGATTGAACCCTGGACCTCAACTTATAATAAGCATTTGTTCTGGACCTGAGGACAGCTTCTCAGGTCCTGGAGAGGCCCCACTAAGCCTGCCCACTTAAAGTTTCCACCATTTTCTAATGGTGCCACAGGCTGAAGGCCAAGGCTTTAACACACAGAACTCTGGGAGACCTTTCAGGCCCAATCTATAGCAGTCATCTGTGTTACGCTATGAAGGTCAAAAGTGAAAAGAAGGATGTTTGTAGTTTTCTCTGTGGCCTTTGTCAGGAAAATGATGTTTAAAAAGTTTATATCAGGGGGCCCGGCATGATGGCTCAGTGGTCTAAAGTGCCTGCTTAGGAAAGCTTAGGCGGCTCCAGGGACCGCGGTTTGATCCCCAGCACCACATGCTGTGCCAGCCCTGCCCTCAGGGCAGGCTGAGCTGGCCATAAAAAAATAAATAACTAAACAAACAAAAGTTCTGAAATAAGAAAAAAAAATTAAAAAAAATAATTTAAAAAAAAGTTTATATCAGTTTGTTCAATTGGTTCATGATGGGAATTAGCACATAGTTTCTGAAATAATCAAAATTCTGATGCATACAATATCAATTTATTTTTATTTTTATTTTTATTTTTATTTTTATTTATTTATTTTTTTTTTTGAGACAGGGTCTCACTGTGCAGTTCAGGCTGGCTTTGAGCTCACTTTTGTAGCCCAGGCTGGTCTCGAACTCACAACGATCCTCCTGCCTCAGCCTCCCAAGTGCTGGGATTACAGGCGTGAGCCACCACGCCCAGCTACAATATCAATTTCATTTTCTAACTTTCAGTTTTAATTTTTTTAATTTTAAATTTTAATTTTTTTTATTTTAAAGACTAAAAATAGCAGAAACAGAGATAAAAAAATAACAAGTAAGAGTACATAGTACAGAATTTCAAAACCAGAAAAATTTAACAACGGTTATATTACATATTTTCATCATTGGATCAGTTTAGATTAAAAGGTATAGGTATATAAGATTGATCAGTTTTAATTTTTAAAGTAAGAATCCTACATGATTTTAAAATACCTTCCATCATAGAGGAAGTCTGTTTGGAGACTGTTTTGTGAGCGTAGGAGGGGAATGGATTAATCCCAGAAAGTGCCCAAACTCTGACCCAGAGCTATGCATCAGGCTGAGCAGGAGAGGGTGGAAGAGGAGAAAATGGGGGTGGCTGGGCTGCCCCTGTCCACTATTCTGAGCTGTATCCAGAGCTCAAATATGCCTTGCCTGTCCTCAAATGTGGCACTGCCAAAGCTGTGCCATAATAGGCCTCTAGGTCTATAAGTATCTAGACAGCAATTAGTGTGGAAATTCTTTTGTGTAGCCCAAGTTACTGACAATACCAGGAGTCTGGAGCAAGAACTCTTTGGAGTACCAGAAAATCTCTTTTCCCAGATGAGTTTGGGTTCCTGACTTTTCTTAGAAGATTGGGGCAAGAGTTTGGTGTGAGCACCTGAGCCCTAGCCCATATCAAAGAGCAAAAACTAAAATTCTTTTAAACTGTGTGAGCTCTCATCTTCAGAGACTATCTTTGTGTGTGTGTGTTGCTAAGGATTAAACCCAGAGTCTTTGCTCTGGGCTCCATCTTCTGCTTATTTTTAAATTGTGAGGCAATCTCTGTAAATTTCCCAGGCTGGGCTTGCTCTTTCAATCCCCCTGCCTCAGCCTCCCAAAGTACTAGAATTACAGGGGTATTTGTTTGTTTGCTAAAGTAAAAATGTCACAGATTATAAAGGAAATACCTGCTCATTATGTAAAATTAAGAATTTATTTATTTATTTATTTTTGTCTTTTTGAGACAGGGTCTCACTGTTCAGTTCAGGCTGGCCTTGAGCTCACTTTTGTAGCCCACTTTGGTCTCGAACTCGCACCAATCCTCCTGCCTCAGCCTCCCGAGTGCTGGGATTACAGGCATGCGCCACCACGCCCAGCTAAGAAAATATTTTAAAATGGGGGAAAAAAAGTCACTGTGGGTTCAACCGTTAGTACCAAACACAAATTCCTATTCATTCTTTTTTCCAAGGTCTCTTATAGGACAAAGTTGTATCTAGAAATTCAAAGAGTATTCTTTAAATTTTAATTTTAATTTATTTTTTCCCAAGGAACAACTGTTTAAGAGATTTATACAGATGTACATGCAATTTCAAAAGGCAGAGAAACCTTCTATATTATGAACATGTATACTGTAGCAACATAAAATTACAATTAAGAACATAAGGAAAAGCATTTCCTTGTCCAAGTCAAGGGCCAAGACTTGGGACTGAAGATTTTCAGTCAGTGTGTCCTCATTCTCATCTTTTAGGTCCAACAATGACTTTAGTAGGAAACTGAGCTTTGGCTAAGAAGAGACCTGTAAAGCTTGGGGAACTTGAGGTCTTTTAAACTGTTTATTTTTAAACTCTTGAGCAGTAACATAATGAAGTCCCTGGAAGAGATCCCTAAACCCCAGTGTCTCAGGCAGTGAATTAGGCAGGACTTGCACAGTGAGTCCAGCTCTTTAATTTCCCAACAGGAAACTTTTATAGATTAGCAAAGATGAGAGGTATGGGGACAGTGTCTACAGATACCAGGATCCCCAGGCACACATAGCCTACTACATAAGAATTTTAGTATTACTAGGAGACTTGAATAGAAAGAAGTATTAAAAAGGTTTGTCTAGCTGGGCGTGGTGGTGCACGCCTGTAATCCCAGCACTCGGGAGGCTGAGGCAGGAGAATCGGTGCGAGTTCGAGACCAGCCTGGGCTACAGAAGTGAGCTCAAGGCCAGCCTGAACTGCACAGCGAGACCCTGTCTCAAAAAAAAAAAAAAAAAAAAAAAAAAAAAAAAAAAAAAAAAAGGTTTGTCTAAACTACCTCTGGGCCTTAAGGATCAAGGTAGGGGTGAGAGAAATATACACACTCAGCCTGTTGGAAACGATAGCAAGACTGTTCTTATTTCAGAGCTTAAGGCAAAGATTCAGGGAAGGAAAACACGGAAGCTTTTTCATGATAACAATATATGGGGCGCCACCAGTCCTCAGACCCCACATTTCTTAAGCTTTATGTCTCAAACACATGTAACAGATATTTACATGTGGGTCTTTTGCCCTTCCCTCAACTCCAAACAAGGAGAAAGGCTGAAATGTTGGTGGGAAAAAATGGATGATCACACATAGTTATCGGCACCTGCACCCTCTTCCTAAAGTAGAACTGCAAAATGCGCAAGAGAGGAGAGCAAACTGAAAGAGGAACTGTGCTTTTATCATGATAAATAGGAGAATTGGGCAGGACTGGGAAAGGCTTCTTTGCGTTAGGACATTAATCATTCTGGCCAAGGGGCAAAACAGAAGGGTTCCGTGAGTTCCCTCATTCTTCATTCATCCTGCTTCAATTTGGGTTTCTTGGGGTTCTGAGACCCACTCTTGGCTTTGCAAAGAGGACATACGTGTGCCTTCCCGTGAATCTGCTGGTGACATGACAAGCAGGCCTTCATAGGTGGAGGCTGCTGCCTGAAGGAGGCTGTCTGCCCAGGGTCCTGCTTTCTAGCCACTTGGAGTTGTTGGGCTGCAGCAGCTGCGGGCTGCAGCAACCAGGGACTCAGGGATAGGGGGCTCCTGAGGCTCAGTGTGCCGTTCTGCTTTCTCTTTCTCAAAGTAATCCAAAGAGAGCTTCTCCTCCTCTTCACAGAAGTCAGGAAGCCTCTGCAAGCCCAGTGTCACCCGCAGAGCATCCACATGTTCCTTCAAGGGCTTATACTCATGCAGCCTCCTTGTTGAATCGTGCAGATTAACAGCTTGTTTAGGTCATTCTCAGACTGTCTGATGGTGTTTTCCATCACATTGATGTCAGCATGGATCAGAGTTCCTCCACATGGGCCATCCTCTCCTGTAACAGGAGGTCCATCTCCTGCTTGTATTCCTTCAAGTAACATTTCTCTGACTCAAGTGTCTCAAACTCAGTCTTCAGCCAGGCCTTGATCTTCTTTCTCCATCTGCAGGGTCTTATTCTTTTTTTCTCTTTGAGGAACTGGGGGATTGAACTCAGGTCTTTGCGCTTGCCAGGCAAGCGCTTATTCTACTGAACTATCTCCCCAACCCCAACAGGGTCTTATTCTTGAACTCTTTAATGCTTTCCAATTTGCACATGATTTCTTGTGTACCTGCCATGCTTTCACCCTCTATTTCTCCTCTGGAACAAAGTACAAAAATATAACTATTTGTTTATTTTTGGTACAGGGTCTCACCACACAGTTCAGACTCTAGTGATCCCCCTATCTCAGCCTCCCCAGTGCTGGGATTAGTTCTTGGCTGGTAGGATATGTGATACCTGGGATCAAACTCCAGATCTTACATTTGCAGGTAGGCACTTATGCTACCAAGCTATCTCCTCAACCCTGAAGAGTGTTTTAATTCCAAGGCCCCCTGGTCTCTGCTTTTGGAAAGGTTACCAATAAAAAAAGATTAATGGTAATGACTTTAGTGTCAACATCACTGAAATAAGAGACACTTAGAATGATGACTTCTTGAGAAAAGTGGTAGTAGATCTTTTCCTCTTAATTCCATACACAAGTAACTGCCTGTTTACTCATTTACCTTCTAAATTGCTATTTGGAGAACTCCATTCTAATCATGGTTAACAATCTGCCCCAACTCACATAGCTCTTTACTTATTACTCAAAAAAGATTAAGATTAAATACCTAGGGTAGAACAATTTAAATTTCTCATTCGAGTCTAGTTCGTTAGGTTTCAGTGTTGCATGTTGTGATCCGAAGCCGAAAGAAAAGATGAATGTAGTTTCAGAGGTCTTACTGAGATCTGTACCTCTTGGAGTGAGCCTGGAACTCTAGAAGCATCTTTTTTTTTTTTTTGAAACAGGGTCTCATTATGCAGTTCAGGCTGGCCTTGAGCTCACTTGTAGCCCAGGCTGATCTCGAACTTGCACTGATCCTCCTGCCTCAGCCTTCCAAGTGCTGAGATTACAGACGTGCACCACCATGCCCGGCTGCATCTCCTTTTTATTTAGGTCATACAATAGAAGATTTAGGCCGGGTGTGGTGGCGCACACCTGTAATCCCAGCACTCGGGAGGCTGAGGCAGGAGGATCGCTGTGAGTTCGAGACCAGCCTGGGCTACAAAAGTGAGCTCAAGGCCAGCCTGAATTGCATAGCGAAACCCTGTCTCAAAAAGACAAAAAAAAAAAAAAAAAAAAATAGATTTGCAGGGAGGAGAGGGGATAATCACCAACATCTCAAGTAAGGGTGAAGACATCAGGATGTGCTTTGTAACTGGGGGCTATTGGTTGGGTGTTAATGATAGCTCAGTTTAGGACTAATGACAGAAAGGGGAAATCTTAGCAGTGGAAGTGCTGCCCCTGTGTCTGGAGTCTGCAGTTGTCTGTTTTCTCAGTGGATAATATTTCCACTGGCAGTGTCTGGAGAATTTCTTGGTTGTTTTATTTTCCCTGTATTTTGTGGCATATGGAGGAATTATTTGTAATCTTGTGTATTTTGAGAAAAACACTAGACATATGCATGTATTTTCTCCCTACATATTATCATTTTTGCACGTGTGATTAAAGAAGCTTGTTGTCTTCTAGATAACACTAACACATGTTCACTACTCTTTGGAACTCTCTTCTCTAAATTCCAAGCTGGTTCTTTCTCTCCTCCTCCTCCTCCTCCTCCTCCTCCTCCTCCTCCTCC
>PVJA010055055.1:0-11338 GCA_004027025.1 Myocastor coypus | reverse complement strand
TTGCAGTGGGCCACCAGTGAAGCTTGTGATGTTGGAGGCTATTGAATCTAAGCCTCTTAAAGCTCATCTCACCAATCTAACTCTGTGTTTCATGCATTGTAATTAAGCATTTTTTTTTCCTGCTGGGTGGTCAAGGGCAAGTTGAAGCAAGACCTGTATGACAAATGGAATACTACTCATCCATAAAGAATGATAAGTTTGAAGACTTCATATATAAATGGATATATATTGAACATATACTCATTAGTGAAATAAACCAGACCTATATGTGTAAATATCATATAGTCTCCCTAATATAAGAACTTTAAAGAAGAAAACAAGAACATACCATTTTCTTTTAAAGAATTTTTTATTTTTATTTTATTTTTTTCTTGTTTCAGAACTTTTGTTTGTTTATTTATTTATTTTTATGGTGGGCTTAGCCTGCCCTTAGGGCAGGGCTGACGCAGCATGTGGTGCCAGGGATCGAACTGCGGTCCCTGCAGCCGCCTAAGCAGGCGCTTTAGACCACTGAGCCATCCTGCCGGGCCCCAGTCATCCCATTTTCAAAGGGCTATCTTCACATGTAGGATGTTACTTCTCTTGCAGGCACCTAGGTTGTGTAACTTCTAGCACCATCCCCACCTCATGCATAAGGAAACAGCACGGGCCCTTTAACAGATGGGGCCTCTTGGCCTCAGCTCTTGGACAGCAGCCGCTGCTGAGAGGGCCTCTGGCGTCTGGCCACCAGCCTCCTCCACGTGCAGACCGAGTCGGGGCTTGGGGAAGAAAGGAGATGCGTGCATTGTGATTTCCGGTCCTGGGTCTTCAGCCTGGGGACTTTGCACTGAGCTGCAGCCCCTGGCCTTTTCAAGAAGGATATTTTTATTTTGAGATAGGGGCTCCCTTAGTTGTCCAAAACGAGTTCGAACTTGTGATCTTCCTGTCTTGGGACTCCTGGAGTGCTCGGATACAGGATGTACCATTGCTCTGGGCTTGAGAAGGGTATAGCTTGGGAGCAGAGCTGGGGCCAGAAGGCAGGGCAGGGGATGTGGCCTCCTCGGTCTGTTATGCTGGGTCCCAAAGGGAAGGGGAAATGGCCAGATGTACAGCAGGGAAGTTTTTTAAGGCCATCCAAAAATGTTTATGGTGCCAAATTCATATTATTTAGGGTGGTTTTCTTCCTTTTTAACTTTTCATAATTGATTTCATTTCCTGAATATTTTATTTTGTTTAAATTTTATTTTAAAGAGAAGGGGCTAGGGAGATAGCTCCGAGGCACAAGTGCCTGCTGGGCAAGTGCAAGGTCGTGAGTTTGAACCCTGGTCCCACAAAATAAATAAATAAATAAATAAATAAATAAATAAATAAATAAATAAATAAATAAAGAGAAAAGCAGCAAAAACACAATAAGAACAAAGACAAAAGCAGAGCATGATATGACAATAAAAGTGGTACCGAATTTCAAAACAAGAACATTTCCTGGATGTTTTAAACACTCCTTTCTTTCTTCTCCTTGCTTGTTTTTTTTCCATTATTCAGAACTACTGTAGGGTTGTGGTATTGGGGCGCCCTGAGGTAGGCACAGTGAGGAGCGGCGTGTGATCTGAGACCAGAGAGCAGCACCTCCGGTGGGGTGATCTTCCAGAGTGGTTTACAGAACGCTGCTGTTTAGTAGTGTTCTACTAAAGGGGATCCGCCTAGCTGTGCCTGTGGCCTGATAGGTACAGCAACACTACCATTCACAGAACAAGCAGTAGCAGCAGTTTCTTTTCTTTTTCTTTCCTCCTCCTCATCCTCTTCTTCTTCCTCCTTTTCCTCCTGCCCCTCCTCCTCCATCTTTTTGAAGCAGGGTCTCTATAGGGAGTTCAGGCTGGCCTTGAACTCATGATGTAGTCCAGGCTAGCCTCAAACTTGTGGCAGCCCCCTGCCTTAGCCTCCCGAGTGCTGGGATTTTAGGCAAGTTGCCGCAGTGCCCAGCAAGTAGCAGCATTCTGTTTCAAAAGGAGTCAAGCTGTGGAGTGAGGCGGAGCTGAGCTTGTGCTGCCCGTTGGTCCTAAGATGAGCTAAGGGACGTTAGGATACTCTGCACCTCATTTCCTGCTTCGTAAGTCAGAGCTGATAGCGAAGAACACCTGTCTCACAGGGTTCTTCAAGTTAGATGTGTAAAGCAAATACTTGTAGAGGATAACCCGCACGTGTTAAGCATTGAGGAGGCCCAGTGAGCCATCACTATGACCGACAAGACTGATGGCAAAATGTGGAGCAGGGCTCGGCTGGTGGCATATAGCTCTCCCTGGCTCTGCTCCGCAGGGGAGGTGTCACTGTGTTACTTGCTGCTGCTTTAGGGGTGCGTGTAGTGAGGTCGTCTGCGTCTGCACAGGCTTCGCTCTCCTGGGGAACGTCTCGTCACACGGTAACTGGCGGTGCCTGGGCTGTTGGCTTATGGGGGCGGCAGAGAGGCTGCCTCCAAGCACGGTATTTTCCAGAGAATCTTGTGAGCTTTGCATTCAGTAACGTGCTTTGTATTAGAGACAGACAGTGACCACAGGAAGTGATTTGGAGTTTATAGTCCAGCTGTAGCCAAAGAAACCTGCACTTTTTTTTTTTAAAGAGACCAAGCACATTTTTTTCCTGCAGGTTCATTTAAAAAAAAAAAAAAAGGATTGACCCTGAGGATGCAACCCCGGAGTGAGGTGTGTGCACATTGTGCATGAGGCCCTGGCTCAACCGCAGCACCCAGTGGGTGTGCATCTTTCCTGAGGGTTTATTACAAGCCAGGCACAACCAAAGGCTTGCTGACAGTGGCTTAGAGACATGGCCGCCCAAGCAGGTGGTGTGGAGTTAAACCACAGTGTCACTTGCTATTAGCTCTGGGACCTTCGCACCTTCTCTAATTCTTCCTGTGCCTCAGGCTCCCCATCTGTCAAGCTAAGGGTGCCAGCAGTGATGCTCCACAGGACTGGGTGGGATTGCGTGACTAAGCTCAACAGTAAACTGGGAAGTGGAAGACAATTATGTTGGTGGTCAGGGCCGTGGTGGGGCCCAAGCACAGGTGCACCACCGCCCTCAGGTTGCTCAGTCGCGGGTGTGAAACGAGTGCTCAGGTGCCAGGGTAATGCTGGCTGCAGACACATAATTATAGGAAAGTGCGGCGTGTGTATTATAGGGAAAGAAGCAGGACAGAGCAGAGGGGCCCTGGCTGTCACCGCGGTCAGAAGAGCAGAACAGCGGAGGGCAATGTGCCTGGTGAGATCCAAAGGGGTGGTGGGGGCCAGGATCTAGCTCAGCGGCACAGGCGCCTGCCTGGCAATGCAAGGTCCAGAGTCTGGTTCCTGATACCAAAAGAATAAAATTAAAAGGAAAAAAATAAAGGGGAGGTGAAAGGTAGCCGGGCTGGGGCTGTGACGGGAAGTGGGCTCTGCGCGCTGGGCTGAAGCGCAGGATGCATATGGGCTGGAAAGGCAAGCAGGCCTGCGGCGTTTAGGACAAGAAGCACCAGGGGCTAGGGGGAGGCTGGTGAGGGATGAGGCTGGTGGACAGGGCAGAGACCTGACAGTGGAGACTGGACGAGAGCGGGACTGGGGCGACAAGGAGCAGGTGCGGTCCCCGAGGCACGCGGTGATTCCTTCAGCTGTTGCTGTTCAGCGAGCTGGGTGTTCTTTGCCCCATTTGGTAGTGGAGTTTAGGCCCAGCACAACCCCCTGCCCCTTGTTTAAGGGCGGAGACATAGAAAGTAGCACAGCAAGGCGTTGAGCCATGATCTCTGGCTGAGGGTCAAGTTGTCCCCTCCGTATATCTGTTGTCTCTGGGACTTGCAGTCTGGCTAATACTGGGCCACCTTTGGCTTTGCTTGGCCTCGGTCTGCCCGCATAATAAAGTGGTAATAACAGCGGCTGCATCAGTTCGTGGAGACAGGTGGAAAGAGATCAAAGGCCAGGTGCTGTGCCACGCATACAGCCAGCGTGCCCAGATTCTCGAACAGGGAAGCGTTTCTCCTCCACGGGCCCAGGGACCTGAGGGAACCCTGTGAGTCAGCGCTGTGTGTTGGCCTAGAGCCCGGTCACCTGTGTGGGGACCTTTGGCATCTACGTGGAAATCGCACGAGGAGCTCTTTCACCCCCGCCTGGCAGGCTCAGCATCTTCCTCTTCTGCTCTCCTCTGCCCGCAGGCCTGCAGCCACCGAGCTCCTGTGGCTGCTGGCGGCGACCTCACGGCCTGCTGTGTCCCCATGAGCCGTGTCCGTATGAGTCTGCCAGCTGTCCTTTGCCTTCCCTTCCAGAATCTACCAGCCCTGATTTGTCTAGGAGTTGGGGAAGATGAGTCCCGCAACTGGCTTCTTTTTTTTTTTTTAATGGCCGGCTCAACCTGCCCTGAGGGCGGGGCTGGCGCCCCGTGTGGTGCCTGGGATCTAACTGAGGTCCCTGAGGCCACCTAAGCTTTTCCTAAGCTTTTCTTTAGCCATCCTGTGGCCCTTGAATTGTTATTTAGCCCTTTGTTTATTAACTTTGCTCACGTTGGTGGAGGGGGGTTGGGGAGGCGGGGGCAGAGCTCTCCAGTGCCTTGCTGGGTGGCAACCGTTTCGTGGTGGTAGGGCTTCAGAGGTACCAAGGCTCTGGGAGTTTTCTTCCTGCTTCTTTAACCTTTTTTAAAAAAGTTGTCTAAAGTAGACATAGCAAATAGCATTCTTTTCAGCACGACTGGAGAAACTAAGGCCCATGCTTAAGTGGTGTACCTGTGAATTCTTTCCTTCTATAGAGTAGCTATTCACTAAAAGCCATTTTGTCCCAGGGCTAGAAAAATGCTGAAACATATAATCCCTTCCTTCAAGAATCTGACAGACATTTAAACAAAAAACCATAAACTATAAAATTTTAGAACAAAAGAATGGTAAAATGTTTTATTCAGGGGGGGATCAGTGAAAGATTGAGGGAGAAAGAGAGGCTTGTGTTGCGTCTTGAAGGACTTAGTGATGCCGAGGGGGTTGGAAGGAAGTCATTTCAGGTGGAAGAAGTGACGTCTGGTGCAGAAGAGGCTTCAGTAGGCCCCTTCGTATCAGCATGGCCGGGAGGAGGTGGGTTTGGGTCAGGGGGTGGAAGGACAGAACGACTGCAAGTCCTACTGCCAAGATTCTGGGACCTGAGGACACGGAGAAAGCTCTTTGTGTTCATTCCTTGTCCTGCGTTCAGTCTCCTAATGGCCAGCACTTCTTCCCAGAGGCCTACAGAGCCTGCTCCCAGGCGGTCCTCCTTTCCCCTGCATCCCAGTAAGCCTAGAACAATGCGTCACATACTGAGAGAAAACAGCCTTATGGTGTAAGGACGCTAGATCTGACTGCTTGGAGGAATGAAGGTTACTGGGTGAAAGGACGCTTCACCTCATCAGAGGTAGGGAGAGGAGTAAAGTCTGCTGTGAGAACACCTGTGCGTCTGTCTGGCTGGCTGGCAGGGCCAGCGTGGGGGGGCGTGACGTGCTCCTCACGAGGCTCCTGAGGAGGCAGGGCTGGGCAGCCTGAGCGCTGTGGGCCAGCTGGACTGGGCCTCTCTCATGCTTGCCTCTGTTTGCCTTGCAGCTGTGTAAATGAGTATGGAAGATTATGATTTCCTGTTCAAAATCGTTTTAATTGGCAATGCTGGTGTGGGGAAGACGTGCCTAGTCCGACGATTCACTCAGGTGAGAGAACTCGCAGGGAGCTGGGGCTGGGGCATCGGAGGTGGATGGAGCCTGCCCTCTGGGCATCTGGAGGACAGGTCTGCTCCTGGTTCTGGCGTCTTGGCTAAGAGCTCTCCATAACTCTGTCAGCCTTGTAGTCCAGCTTTTCTCTCAAGCACTGCAAGGTGACAGGAACCTGGGGGTCATGCTGACCTCCCACCACTCTCTGCTTGCTTCCTTTTGTGAAAGGGCCAGCAGATTCCACATGCATTAGCAAAATGGACTAGACTAAAAGGTAGATTAGCTCAGAGTAATCCAAGGTGGAAACAAAGGACTCTGGAGGTCTGGTGGAACGGAAACATTCTTTTTAAAAACACTTTAAGGTAATCGAAGCCTCAGGCCCTGCTGGGCACCCATGGCCTGTCATGAAACTGAGCTGTTTGGTTTGGAGTGAGAGATGTGCTTTCCTGAAGCTCTTCAACAGGAATGAAATGAGAACCGCGAAGCACTAGTTCATCTGCAGTGAATGTCCTTTCTGGTCTGAATCCTTATCCTATGACCTAAGTACAAGATTCCTTAGCAAGGGCCCTCTTGGAAGTTGTGGGCCAAGATGGTACAGGTGTTGTCCTGCAGAGATGAGAAGTCATTCTCAAGCTGACCTTTTGTGCTTTGCCCTGAAAAACGACTTACTCTCTTCTCTGGGTTGTCGTACCCATGGCTTGCATTTTTAAGAGCTGTTGGTTGGGGAAGTTGAAGGCAGCTCTTCCAAGGTGGGGGCAGCTTGACACCAGTGCTGGTGTGAGGACAGGGGCGTCCCTGGCCACTTCTGGCCCCACTTGCCCTTGGAGCCCGGGTACACTTCCTCTTTCTCTGGCTTCCTTGCTCTCCCTGTGGCTCTGTTCAGCTCTGAAGCCTGTGGGTCTGTGGGCATGGGGAGAGGAGACCGGGTAGCATGAAGAGTCACAGGGCCAGGAGACTGTGAAATGTCAGGGCTTTCCCTGTGATGAACGAGCCAAGTGGAAGCTGCCCTTCTCACTAAGGCTCCGCCTGGTGAAATCAAAAGTGCAAAGCTAGCAAGGCTCAGCCTGCTGCCGCAGTACTGGAAACTCCAGCTGGTTTTCCAGTCACCCAACATGAGTAATCCATCCATCCATCTATCTATCCATCCTTCCTTCCTTCCTGGTGGTACTGGGGACTAAACTCAGGACCTTGCACTTGTCGAGCAAGTGCTTACTCTACTCCCCAGCCCCTAGTAATCTTTTCTGATTTTGATAGGACAAGATTGTGGAACTGCAGCGCTGTACAGAAACCTTTAGTCCCTTTGTCCAATGTACTCTTGACTTCCTGCCACTGCTGAAGGTCACTTAGAGGTCATTACAGTCCTTTCATTCTGCAGATGACAAGCTGAGAGCTGGGCAACGGAATGGCATGCTTTTGGGTGGAGTTATACAGCCAGGCCAGGGCTAGAACACAGGTCTTCAGGATCTCAGACTGCTAGTACTTGTCCTCCAGTTCCAACCTCTGAGATCAGCTTCTTTAAAAATACAAGTTGGGTGTGGGACTGCATGCCCGTGATCCCAGCATTTGGGAGGTTGAGGCAGGAGGATCTCCAGGAGTAGGAGGCCAGCCTGGGCTACTTAACGAGTTCAAAGCCAGCCTGAATTAATATCCTCAGACTCTGTCTCAGTCAACCAAGGTACACACAAAAAAACCCTGTGGTTAGGTTATTAGAGGTGAAGGTATTTTATTTTGAGCAGTAATTTTTTTTATTAGCAAGTATGATTTTCTTCTTATTGTTTGCTCCTGTCCACTTTTTCCTTCCCTGCCTCTCAGTCCCTCTTAAAGTTCCTATTTCATAGACAGGGGTGCTTTTCCTTGTTTGGCAGTAGCTAAGATGAATGGGATTCAGCTGTGTCTGAGGCAGGAAAGGTTGGGGTACAGAATGGGGCGCAATGCTGGGAAGGGTTTAGTGTGTACGCCGGCACCCGTCAGGCTGCCAGCAGCTGGAGCACTGTGGATGCGGAGCGTGGCAGCCCTGTGTGTGAGGCGAAGAGGAACTGGAAGGAACCAGCCAAGTATCCGCGAGCGAGCCCAGGAATGTTTGTTTTACATCTGCGGTGGAACATTTTCTTTTGGTTCGAAGCTCAGCTTTTAAGTGTAGACTTTAATCCAGGAACTATCCTGTCAGGGAGTGGATTTGATTGAAGACCTCCCCGTCTCTGCCACCAGGGCTAATAATAAAGTCCGTTTCACTGTAATTTCTTGGAAGTTTAGGTTCAGAGCAGAGAGGGAAGAGAGACGGGTGAAGAGTGCTGCCCCTGACGGGCTGCTGGCTGCCTGTGGAGGCTGGCAGGCAACATTAGTGTGATCTTGCCGACCTCCTGTGTTTCTGGACATGGCCCTGTGTCAGCGTAAGCTAAAGTGGCTGCGGCGGCATTGTCTGTCCTTGTCCGCTGCCTCTCATGACTCTGCTCCTCCCCTTCTCTTCCTCTATGTCCCAAGCCCAGCGAGGGCAATGGTTTGTCCAAGGTCGTCTAGAAACCTCACCTCTACCACCTCAGGGCTATTTCTACTCCCCTGGTTCTTTCTCAGATGTCTGTGCAGAGTCGCAGCCCTGAGCTGGGATGTGTATGTGGGTCACATACAGCAGAGAACTCAAGAGGCTTCAGCCGCGCCCAAGCTGCTTGTGTTGTTGTTGCTTTCTCATGTGGGCTGTGTGGCCCCGTGGCTGCCTGTGGTCAGGCTTGATGGCCATGTGTAAGCTTCCTGGATTTGGTCTCTTTAGGGACTTTTCCCACTTGCAATCCTGATCCCACGCGGCTCTCTTCCCCTCCCGCAGTTCTCGCTCTCTTCGCCCGCCCCCTTTTCTTCTCTGCCCTTCTCAGCAGTTCCTTCCCTTTCTCCTTCCTCTTCCTTAGAAGTGAAGTTACACACAGCTGCCATGACAGTAGCCAGAGTTGTTTTCTACCCATTGACCTCCGCAGAAAGAGGCCTGGGGTGGCAGGGGTGGTAGTGACCTTGTTCCTGTAAAACTGTATCTCGTTTCCCTTCCTTAGGGTCTTTTCCCCCCAGGTCAAGGAGCCACAATTGGAGTTGATTTTATGATTAAGACAGTGGAGATTAATGGTGAGAAAGTCAAGGTAAGAGGTGAAGGGTGCAGCGGCCTGTGTGCCCTGTGGGTACTTGGGGTTGCGGGGAGGGGCGTTTGATAGCATTCGGGTCTCTGAAATGTACACGCTGCGTTCAGGTAGGACTGCTTACATCTAGTCCCTATTCCAGGGGCAGGAAAGGATTTTTTTTTTCTTCGATGAACTGGGGATTGAACTGAGGCCCTTGTGCTTGCCAGGCAAGTGCTTATTCTACTGAGCTATCTCCCCAGCCCCTAGGAAAGGATTTATTTTGGGGTGGAGCTGGTGTCTGTACAGATTGTATGGCGAAGGACCAAGCTTTTTGTCCTGTCATTGTCATCTCAGAGGCACTGGTATTACAAGAAAGTAAATTACTATTTTTTTTTTTTCTTCAGTACTAGGGATTGAATTCAGGATCTTGCTCTTGCCAGGCAGGTGCTTATGCAGCTGAGCTAAGTCCTCAGAACCTAAGAAAGTAAATCACAGGGAAACAGTTTCTTCTCAGCTGTCCCAAAGTGGTGCTGCTGCCTATGCGTAGTAGCCTTAGGAAGAAACCTTCCAGTTATTCCCTGGCCTTGTGGCAACTCAGGCCAATGGATCGCCTATTGAAGTGACACTCTCTCCTGCCACAATAGTAAGAGATTCTCAGTGAGAAACCCAAGGAAGGCTCCTCGCTCTCTCCCTTGCCCCTCCCCATGGTGGGTGCCAGGATGGCTTGGTACCTGGAGGAAGTGTGGTACAGCCAGTAATAACAGCAGAGAGAGACAGCGTTTACTGAGTACTTCCTGTGTCATTGTCCCAGGCGGCACCTCAGCCTATGAACACGTTTGGCTGTCAACAACTTGGTTTGCAAACAGAAACATTTGGCAGTGCTTTGTTTTTGTTTGCAAACTCTCGATTGGGTGATGAATAGACTGTGGCTCTCTTGCCCACATGAGCGCAGACGTGGCCACCATTTTCAGAAGCAAGTTCGTGAACCGAAGCCCCACTGTAATAACCCAGCCTCCTGGCTGGATGCCAGCCAGTGTAGGCATCCTGAGTCGTGCATTTGTGTCCCCCTCCCAAGTGGACTTGCATTCCTCCTGCCCACTGCCTTGGGCAGGCCAGAGAAACTCCATGGTGTTCTTACAGCATTTCCTAGATTCTCACCATCACAAAAAGGTGTCAGGACCAGGCTCCTGGCGGGGGGACAGTCGCTTTCCTGGTGTCACTGCAGAGCCTTCTGCACTAAGAAGGGCCAGGCACTCGAAGAGAAGGAAGGGCAGGGCACAGAGTGCTGTAAATGCTAGCCCACAGCTCAGAGAAATGGTGCTGGGGTGAAGGAGGAGCAGGGTGCAGGGCAGGCACCACGCCCACCCAAGACAGGAGAGTTCTCAGGAGGTGACTGTCAGAAGGGCCTTTTGTGTTGTCGCAGAGGAGACTTGCCTGCCAGCTGGGGAGCTGGGTACAAATAACTGCGGTTTCCTGCATTTGACTTCAGAGGCCCGAGGTTCCCACCTGTCTGCGTAGGAGTTCACTAGTTTGGCCAGTAGTGGTAGCGCCAAGCACATGCAGACATGGGCCGAGAATGAAGGTGAGCGGTGGTCCTCACGGGTGAAGAATGGGCCTTCACTCTGCATTGCGAGGCTTAGGGTTTCTACTCTCGTTTTTTGAAAACCATAACTTCACTTTCAATGTTTATGTTACTAACACCCAAATTTTATGATGTTGGGCTCTCCCTCGAGGCCACAGCTCTCTGAGGACAAGGTTGTGTCTTGGCTTCGCATCCACGGCAGTGCCCTTGCCCCCGGTACATTTTCAGGCTGTCGTACCACTGTATGAAACGAACATCGACTAATGCCTCAAATCCAGGCTGGATCAACCGGCCTGTGTTTATTTTTAATACATTTGGTATAGGGTCTCAGTGCGTAGCCTGGACTCATAGTGATACTTTTGTTTCAGCCTCTCCAGCACTGGGATAGCAGGCATGTGCCACCATGCCCAGTCTCAGTGGCCAGGCCAGTGCAGCATGTGATGCCAGGGTTAGAGCCCTGGTCCTGTGCTGCCTGAACATGTGCTTAGTCCACCGAGCTCTCTCCATGGCCCTGGCCTATGTTTTTGAAAAATAGTCTTAAGCCGGGCGTGGTGGTGCACACCTGTAATCCCAGCACTCGGGAGGCTGAGGCAGGAGGATCGATGTGAGTTTGAGACCAGCCTGGGCTACAAAAGTGAGCTCAAGGCTAGCCTGAACTGCATAGCGAGACCCTGCCTCAAAAAAGACAAAAAAAAAAAGAAAAAAAAAAAAAAAAAAAAAAAAAAAAAAAAAAAAAAAAAAAAGAAAAATAGTCTAGTGTGTAGACCCAATACACAGAACGAACCTGTCTAACCACATTGATCCAAGCCCCTCCCCAATGTATGGGCACAGGAGGAGAAACTTCTCTTGCCCATTATTGGAAGAGGCCAGAGCCACTAGAGAACAGTGGTGTCGTCATCCTTGTTAGTATTTACGAATGCCTCTCCTCAGTGAGGCCTGTGTCTTTTTGCTAGTACTGCACAGGCCTCCTCAGAGCCCTGTAAAGTCAGTGGAAAAGCAGCCTCTA
>PVJA010055054.1:0-11322 GCA_004027025.1 Myocastor coypus | reverse complement strand
AATTGTCGGTCTGTTAACTTACATTCTCAACCCTCCAGCAGAAAAGCTTTGTGATACTATTATTCTATAACATAGATACTGGGCTTATCATCACTGGCTTTCTGAGTATCAAATACCTTTGACTTAGCTTGTAAATGATATTTTCTGACCATCATTGATATTCTAATAACTTTCCATACAATGTGATATAGGCAGTTACTCTTCGCTCCTGTCACTCCTTGGTGATGTCACTGCTTCTCAGCCTCAGCTTTCCCCTGGGTCCTTTTCCCACTCAGTGAACCTGGTTTTCCTGCTGACGTCCGTCAGTATTTCCAGAGCCCTCATTCACGCAGCACTGGTGCAAAACCTGGGATGCGGCTCATTCAGACGTTTCATCCTCAGGCCTACTGCTTTGCTCAATTCCCATGTCCCTTGACGCCTATTCACCCAGGGCTTGCCAATAACAAACCCTGGCCTTCCTCCCAAGCCCAGGCATCTCCCTGGGTACCGAAGGCCTCCTTTCCTCTCTTTCCCACTGACGCTTCCACCCTGCAGCTAGAAGACCTGGCTTGCCCAGATTCCTAGCGGATCCCGCCCCTGCCGCCTCTGTCCACCTGCTGTTCCGCACGCTGTTCTGTACCCTCACGTGACATGCGGCATCTCACACTCTTGTCTTCCCGCCCACAGCTTCCATGGCTCCCGCGGTGACTGCAGTCTGACTACTACACATGCTGTGTCACATTTAGCGGATTAGGAACTGCCTAAAAGATTAGCAAAGCCCAGTTCTGTCTGTGTTTGTGGATGATTCATGGGGAAGCCAACAAGGTGAGAGCAGAAGGCCTTCCTGAGCCTGCAGGTGGGAGGGAGCCAGCCAATAAGCTCATAGCCTGGATGGGCTGAAAAAGGAAAGGGGAAGAGCATGTGTGTTTCAGAGACTGTGATCTCGCTGTGTGTCACCTCTGGACGTTGGTCTCCAGATCTCTGCTTTATTAAGGCTTCCAGGACACACTCACACCAGTTACCTGCCAGTGAACTTCCACCTTTCAAGCTGGGGCAGCTGCTGTGTCCTCGACCCCTTGCTCTACAGCCTCCCTCTCCTTGGGCTGGGTGGCTGCTGGGTCATCTGGGTTTCCAGCCCAGGCAGCAGTTGCGGGAGGCCCCAGCCCCTAATCCTACAAGTCTGCCTAATAAATTCGCTTGCATAACTACGCACATGCTTTTGATTGATTCTGTCCTTCTGGAGAACCCTACACAGTGCAAACGCTGCCTATAAGCTGGCACGGCTCACGTCCATCCTCTGGCTCGCAAGGCTCTGCAGATCCAAGCAGCTCCCAACTCTCTTGGGTGGCTGCACCATAGGCCAAGGAGGCTTGGAGAAGTCACAACTCCAGCCCTTGCCTCCTGTCTGATGGCTCTGCTGCCCTCGCTCCCAGAATTCTCAGGATCAGCCGGCTTCCTGAGGCAGTAAGGAGGTAGGGAAAATGAGACTCACTTTAGGGAGCTGGCCCATGCAGCTGTGGGACTGAATTCTGCAGGGCAGCTGGGGGGCAGGAAAGAGGTGGTGTCACAGTCTTGAGCCTCATCACCTCGGGAAGCAGGAATGGCAGACATTCAGGCTGCGGGCCGACCACAGCCTGTGGGGCTTAGGGAGCAAAGCTCTCCCAAGCAGTCATCCGAGGCTTCATATTTAGGTCAATCAAACATATGGAACAAGTTTTTCTTCAAATTTTTATGCTTTGAGAACCAAGCAAATTAAAAAAAAAAAAAAAGAAAAGAAAATGCTTGGCAGTATGACTTTAAAAATTATCTTTTCCCAAATGATGTTGTCTAATGATAAATGCTTGCAGAACCCAAAATGTCCCAAGCCTCCCCAACCCATCTCACCTGGAGAGTGATGGAAGCTACTCATCTACAAATCCAAGCAGCGACTGCGCTGCAACACCCACTCACGAAAGGGCATGGGCTTTATGAATTTCAAATTCTGACTTTGTCAAATGTCTCTCTTCAAATTTTCTTTTGCAGTTCATTGCAGGAATGATTCAAAGTTGGCCTTCTGATGTTTCCTGCCTTGTTTATTATACGCTCGTGACCAAAAGCAGAATGAAGGTGGCAGCCTAGGTTTGCCTATCAGAGTAGCACCGTTTTAAATTTTAATCATGGTATAGCGTTCGGACTTCAGCCCAGAGGATTCCAGGGAGCATCAGCGGCCAGTGCATTCAGTTCAAGAGATAATTTCTTTCTGGGAAATACCTTTGTATACTGAACTTGAGGACAATTTACTTAAAACGAATTCAACTCTTACTCCACAGCCATAACTTTTTTAATGTCTTTAGTACAAGGTCCGCAAGGTCTCACCGCACAGATGGGACTTGTAGTGATCCTCCTGTTTTCAGCTTTCCAAGCGCTGGCACTACAGGCTCACACCCAGTCTCAATCACTGTCCCAGCTTACCCCAAGGGTGGGACCAGT
The DNA here is from genome assembly GCA_004027025.1 of Myocastor coypus. Taxonomy (NCBI): domain Eukaryota; kingdom Metazoa; phylum Chordata; class Mammalia; order Rodentia; family Myocastoridae; genus Myocastor; species Myocastor coypus. The sequence continues at coordinate 8,874 of PVJA010055054.1, read as the reverse complement.
ATCTTATTTTATTTTTGATAAGAAACAAGAAGGATGTCTTTGTGGTAGACCTAAACATTAAAACAGAAACACTAAATTTCCTGGAAGAGAAAGTCAGGGGAAATCTTTAAGACATCGGGGTAAGCAAAGAGTTCATGAACAAAAATCAGACTGTACAGGTAATACTTGAAAGAATTAACGACTGGGATCTCCTCTTATTGGGCAGTTTTTGCACATGCAAAGAAATTACCAACGGGGTGAAAAGACAACTGACCAATTTGGAAAAAATTTTAACTGATAAGAAGGACATCTTTGATAAACTTAGAAGCAGGTGACGTGTGAGTATGCGTGTGTATGTGCGTCCTAAGCTGCAGTCCATGCCCTCCCGTGTGCATGCAGGGCCTTCGGTGCGCATACGTCAGCCTCCCTGGAGTGCGCTGGCCGTGTGTGGCTGTGGCACAGCCTCTGCTCCCACAGGAACACTTTCTACTCAGAATTTGCCCTTCCCTGGGCAAATTCCTCTCCTGACTGCCCTGCTCTTGTTTGGGTCATGGATATATTGTCTTTTGTCCTTTCTAAGGGTACTAGTAGTAGTTTGAGTCACAAATGTGACAGGCACTACATGGGCGTGACAAGTTAATAACTGTGGCTGGATGGGTCATAATGTGATGAGTTGGTCATAGATGTGACAAATCAGGAGATGGTTCAAGGATGTGGCTGGCTAGGTCATAGCTGTGCTATCTGCTCCCTTCTCTCAGGATACTGGTGACAGCTATTCCCCTCTTGCCAGCATGCCCTCTGATCCCCTGGCGTATTTTCTTTTGCTATGCTTTGGGTCTCGTTCCATAGCTGAGACTTCCTGGCCAGCTAGTCATAACGAACAGAACAGGACCAAGTGATGACCTCTAAGAGGGCATGAGACAGCTCTATAATGTCTGAACCGGGCTGGTGGCTGTGACGCTATCTGTGGGGAGCACCCGCCCTGCAGAGGCAGCAAGCACTGCATGCACCCACCACCACATGGGGCACCTGTCTAGCACTGGGGAAGAGAGTGGCTGGGCCTGCACACTCCCTGTGCAAATGCACACCTCATTAGTAGAAAACAGTGATATCCTTGCCCGCTTTTTCTCAGCCCTAGTCCTAAAGCCCTGTTCCAGAGGCAGCTGGATGCCCCAGAGCCTGAGTGACCTGGTTTCAGCATCCACAACAACACAAGGTCTTTTAGTCACCCTCAGCCCCAGCGCTGGCTTCTGCCAGTCCCACTGCTGCCTGGTCCCCTGTTACCGTTCCTCACCCCGGGGCATTTTAAAGCAGCACACCTTCCAGCTCCTGGATGCAGCCCGTTCTCACACGTCCAGGAGGGCTGAGACGAGGGGGCTTTAAGCCTATTGCCTCTCCTGCTTCATTTTTTCTTCTCAGCTCAGCCTTCCATGCAATTTCCAGAAAGTATGTTGATATATGGCAGAGATAATATGCTAACTTCACTCAAATAAAACTTTCCCAAACAACATTCTTTGAAGCATTCATCCTCTCCAATCCCACAGCATGAAGTTACAGCCATGAAGAATGTTTGGATTGGACACCAGGCAGGCGAGTCTCGGTCCCGAATCTGCTCCTAATTAGCTTTGAAATTCGGCAATGACTTAGGCTCTCAGAACTCTGGTTTCCTGGTAGAAGATGCAGAAGCCAATGCATATAATCCCTGACGTCTCTGGAATCTCCACGTTGCAGAGACTACTTTCCATTGTTGATCAAGAGCTAGCCCAGGGTCTGAAAGCCACAGCGGGTGGGAGAAGAGCTGGGCATGAATTGGTCTCATTTCCTAAAGCCCTGCGCTCCATCTTTTCTAAAGTCCAAGGAAATCTGAAATGCAGAAAGGCACGATCAGGCTTGCTTTCTATAGAGCTTTAATTTGCGGGAGGAAGAAAGTTAGACAAGGAGAACCAAGATGACCACGTGTGCTGCACACAGAATTGGGGGCTGTAAGAAGTTTGGGCCCAAGTTGTCAACCCACAAGGCTAGAAAGTTCCAAGGCAAAGCCATGCTTGTTCACAACCCACCCGCAAACTAGAACAGGGTAGAGGAAACTTACTTGCTGGGAGGGTACAAGGTTAGACCCAGAGTGTGAGTTGGTCAAACAAGGAAGTATGTTGTGATTGGACCTGGAAGGTGTGCTGGACTCAGCTGGAAAGGAGCTGAGCATCACTGGAAGGGTGTGTTGGCTGAAACTGGAGGCAGAGATGGGCAGAGCTGGAGGAGTTTGGTGGTTAGAATTGTGTAGGGATCCATTGATCTTACTGTGAATGGTTCAACCCCGGGGAGACACGGTGGTAGGAATTTGAAAGATGGAAAAGATGAACAGTTGGGCTAGGTGGTCGTCAGTCTGCCTGATGGGCAAGACTAACTCGACGTACACAGAAATGATCCTTTATGTATACTTCTACAAAGATTGTACCACATGACACAAGACTGCCCAATGACCAATAGCTAGCCTGAACCAGACAGGATGTTTTTCTCAACAGGATATTTTTCTCAGCACTGGGGTAACTTGCTGCTCCAGGCAGGGAGGCCCAGTCCCACCTACACCTTGAGGGGCAGCGAGTCTTCCTTGGCAGGCGCTATCACCTTATCCCCTGGACTGACTTCTTCATCCAGTGTTGCAGAAAGGACCCCCGTTGAACTCACCCAAGAAAGGCCGATTGACAGCGCTCACACTTGATCAAATTCCTGGCTTCCTGCAGCTGCCAACAGAGTTGGAAGGATGATTTGGTCAGAGCCAGAGCACTATGTTGGCAAGAATGAGAGTGGCAAGGTGTCCAGAGCTGAGGATGTGTTTGCCTGTGCTGGGCGAGTGTGTTGGCTACAGGTGAAGTGGGTCCTGGTCAGAGCTCAAAGGTATACCAGCCAGAGCTAACGTGTGTTGGACAGAACCGAAAGGGTGCCTTTGCTAGAACTTGGGGGAAGGGCTTCATGGTCAGAGATGGAAAGGCATGTTAGCAAGAGCTGCTCTGCTGCATTAGCTAGAGTTTGAAGACCTGGGACGATGTGCTGGTAAAGACTAAAGGTGAGACGGTCAGACCCGGAGAAGTGAAGATCAGAGCAGAAAGGGTGTGCTGGGCAGAGCCAGAAGCGGTCATGGCCAAGGCCAGAAAGTTGTGTTGGTCAGAGCTGGAAGGGGTGTTGGTCAGGCAGCAGCGGACGTGAGTCATGGTTGGGGCCAGAGGGTCGAAAGGGCCAATGGCAGGTGAGGTGGTCAAGGGTAAAGCTGAGGGGCTCAGAGACAGGAGTGTGTCAGTCAGACCTGGAAGGCCAGGCTGCTTGGAGCTAGCGGAGCATTTGTCAGAGCTGGAAGGGAGCCTTGGCCGAAACTAGATGGACTCCCCAGCAGGAAGTCGCAAACACTCACAACTTTTAAAGGATAGTAACCTGCCCACACTATAGAACATGGGGTATTGTGCGCAGGTGAAGCGCTCAAGCACGCCCCTGTCCCTGAAGCCATCTCTGTCCACGCACCTGCCTGCCCAGCTCCATACCCCGCCCTCAGACAGCCCCGATGCCTCACTCTTCAGCCCCACACTCTCGGAAGCTTGCTGAGGACTTGCGTCCCTGCTCCGTCCTTTGGTGGCCTCTTGTGGAGAAGGGGGCCATGCGGAGGGTAACAGGCGCTGCTTCTTCTCCTCAAGGGATTCTAGACTTCACTCTTTCCTTTTAAATCTTATCTTGCTTTAAAAATGTTTTTTTCCTTCTTCCAGGAAGTCAGTATGATAGGACAAATGATTCATCTAAAAATAGTCCTTTTTGTGAATCTTTATCCAAAGTATTTAAAACGGCCATTCCAAAAGTCTTGTTATCTATTCACAAGATCCATTGGCTGCTCTTGCTCCCCGGCGCAGCCTCACTGGGTGGCTCCTTGTCAGTCAGTGCTTGGAGGTGGCTGTGAGGGGCAGGAGTGATGTCATGCACCTCAGGTCCAGTTTCCAGCCGCCCAGCCAGGCCTACAGCCCGGCACTCACAGCTGCATCTGGAGGATGCTGGGACGTGAGGTGCTGGTTTCCCTAGGGGCAGTAATCTGAAAAGCAAAAGCAAAAGGAGGACAGAACAACCTCTCCAGTCACAGCACAGCTCAGGGACCCTGCTTTGGCCTTCAGAAATGGGCTGTGGTTTCTCCCCCCACAGCTTCCAGGCCCCAGCCACAGGCCTGGGGTCCATCGGTGGAGCATGTCCCTAGCTGGTGCAGACGGCAGAGCTGGTCAGAACAGGCTGACGACAGAGGGATCTGAGTCACTGGCAGAGCGCGCAAGGGACACACCTGACAAGCACAGCAGCGGTCCGCTCCTCCGAAGCCGCAGGACGCAGCATTTGGGAGCGGTTTTCTCTCCATTGCCACTGTAATCGGCTTTGAGGACAGGCCTCAGGCTGAAGTGTGCTTTGGAATACACCTGGGGCTTCCTACTCGCTCTGCCGGGACAGGCTTCTCCTCCCTGCCCTTGCGGATGGGCACAGAGCTGGCCCAGCCAGGTGAAGAGGCCGCCGTGTCAGCATCGTTAGCGGCTCCTGCTGCCTTCAAAACTTCGTGGTGGTTCACGCCTGCAGTGGTAACATCACGAGCACATTACGTTAGCCACGTGGATGCTAAGTGAACCAGTAGTATTCATTACAGCCTGCCCTCTCTCTCAAGGGGCAGCGAGTCTTCCTTGGCAGGCGCTATCACCTTATCCCCTGGACTGACTTCTTCATCCAGTGTTGCAGAAAGGACCCCCGTTGAACTCACCCAAGAAAGGCCGGTTGACAGCGCTCACACTTGAGAGTTGGGTCCTCTGCATGTTCTCAGCTCAGGCCTGCCCAGCAGTTCTAGCACTTCAGATTTCCCTCACTGCAAAATCCAGCCTCACAAGACATTGGACAGCATGGACAGAGTGATCGGTGACCGCGCAGGTGGAAGGGTGGGCTTGCGCCGTGCCCCGCCACAGTGCCAATTAGTCCCGTCCCGGAAGCCTGGCCTTCTCCAGCACGTCCTTGGCCTACCAGCCGGCTCGTCCCTACCCTTTCTTTCCCCTCACCACTCTCAGCGTCTCCTCTAGGCTGTGTCCCAGGAAGCTGCCCATACCAGGTTGAGGCCTTTGTGCTCGTAGGCTCAAGGAGCGGGGCATCACTGTACCACGGATGACCTTGGGCACCCAGGAGAACCCACTCACTCTGTGCTGGGAGGGGTGTCGCTCGCCATCACCCTGGAGTCGCTGCCTCCAATAACACCATGCCTCCAGCATTCCCAAGGGAGCAGTCCCATGAGGTCAGAAACTCCAACCCGACATTCACAGAAGGAAGCTGCAGTTCACAAAATGAGTCACTTGCCCAATTTCATCTTGCGAGTGAGAGCTTCGGTCTTTCTGCATCCCTTACTCTGCCATCCCCCCTTGGGCACCACCACTGAAGGAGACGCAGCCCTCTGTGGCTTGGATCCAAAAGGGCCCCAAAGCCTATGCCCAAGGCTTGGACCCAGGGTAGGGCTACGGGGAGATGGTGAGGCCTCCAGGAGGTGGGGGTTGGCAGGAGGAGGGAGACCCCCGGGCCTGCCCTGGAAGGGGCTATGCGAACCCACCCCTCCCTGCCTCTCGCTCTATTCCTGGTGCCAGGAAGTGAGTAGCCTCCTGCACCCTGTGCTCTGCCCCACTGTCCTTCCTGCCACAGCCCAAATAGCAGAAGCAAGGAACCCTGGACCATGCCTCTGACGCCGCAAAATTGTGACTTCTTGTTCTCTCTCTCTCCGTCTTTCTGTCTCTGTCTCTGTCTCTGTCTCTGCCTATCTCTGTTTCTGTTTCTTGCCTCAACTTCCCAGAGTGCACCACTGCACTTGGCTTATCCTTTTTGTTATTTGGCGGGAGGGAGGTACCAGGAACCAAACTCAGGACCTCAAGCTTGCCAGGAGGGCCACTGAGCTAAGTCCCCAGTCCCTTCTTTCGTTTTTTTTTTTTTTTCTTTTTCTTACTTTTAATAAGAAATAAAAATGTGACAATTTCAAAACTTGTTAGTAGTACATTCCCAATATTTGACACAATGCATATTGTTGTCCTCCTAGCAGTTATACAGAGCACAGGGTGTAGACGTTGTCATTTTTTTAATTATTATTGGAAAAAAATTTCTCATTGAACTAAGAGAAAGTAGTTGTATACATAATTGAATGTTTGATAATCATAGTGGGTTATTAGTAAAACTGGCAATGTTGGAAGATGTTGATTTAAGCTTTTTGCAGCCCGACATTCTAATCTAGCTTTATGTTTTATACGTGGTTAAATTTTCCTGCTGGGTGGTTAGCGGCAAGTCTAAGCAAGACCGGTATAGCAAAACATGTAGCTTTTGTATCACCCAAGGTCAGTCAGATCCCCTCAGGATTTACTTTGGAATCAAGTACAGTGCTTTGTAGGACTGTTGTCAGTGTCAGCCGTCTGGATGAGTCACGGCCATTACTTGACCAGTTTGCTCTCTGTGAAAGCCCAAGAGAATGTTTTCTTTCTAGGTGACTCTCCTCTAAGTTGACTTATGTCAGGTATTTGTTGACTCTACAGTTCCCTGTATGCCCTAATTTTCTCATAATGCAGTGTTCCTGAAAGCCCACAGCCAGATGTCCATTCCATCGCTTCTCCAAATCTCCCTGCCATCAGAACTATTACAACTGCGCTAAGCAAATAGGCAAAGCAAAGCAGCCACTGTAAGTCTCACCCAGCCTTTGCTCACTTGCCAAATTCATCTATCTGTCTCTATATCTTTCATCTCAGCCTCTGGGTAATACTACACACAAGTGCTATCTGTTGAGTGTGTTACCTTATTTCCTCCAAACTGAGACCTAGCCAGAAAATAAGCCCTGGTATGTTTTTTTCAGGATGCCTGTAGTATAAGACCTATCCCAAAAATAAGCTTCAGTTAAGGTCATCAGCCAGAGAGACACTTACGTGTTGACTGCAGTACACAATGCATGTACTGAATTATAAAATAATACTATTAATACATAATTAAATATAAATGTATGATGTCATTGAAAATTCTTAAAATAAATGGGAATATAAATTATAATGAAGTATTCATAAGTACCTAAGCAGATGCTTTTGGATGACAGATGAACACTTATGCAAGTGGATGACTTGGAATCCCTGTCAGATGGACACATTACAGAAAGTTCCACAAGGAGCATGCGCGCTTGGTAACAGCCAGATGGGGTTGGGTCTAACCTAAGTCTTCATGGCTCAGTGCATCCTGTCCTGTGTGGATGTACTTAACCCACTAGTGAAAAACAAAGAAATGCTTCCTGGACTTCGGTGCCTGTAATTGCTCATCGCTTTGGTGTGGACAGTCATTCTTGGCTCGTATCATTTTTGTTGCCCCTCCTGGCCCCTAAGGCTTCCGTTAACCCTGGACTTCGTGGAAACTCTGTGAAGCCCAGGCTGTGAGAGGTCGCGAACTGAGGGAGAGGGCGTGGGATGAGAGCACCGAGAGCTTCGCTGCCCGCACTCTGCAGGCTGGCTACGCAAGCTGGAAGTGCTCGCTTAAGGAGCCCTCTACTGCTGGACTGCACAGCCTGGGGCGGAGGGCTCTACGGGAAGTGGAGCCATAAAAACTTCAGGCTGGAATCTGTGGCTTGCAGAGCTATGGTGAGGTTCCAGAAGAAGATGACAAGACTACGGCTGAACAAACATCGATCGGTGTGAGTGAATAAAGGTGGATTTTGTACATGAAAAAATTAATATACGTGCAGGGCTGTACATGAACAAACATAAATAACTGTACCTGAAACAAAAAGACAGTAACTGAAAATAAACCCTATCACATCTTTTGGAGCAAAATAAATGTAAGAGCGAGTCATATTTTCAGGTGAATGTGGTACCAACTGCATCTCTACTTGTTATGGTTTATGTCTAGTTGTCCCCCCAAAGCCTCATGGAGTCACTGGGCAGGGACTTCTAGAGTTTGAGACTTGATCCATGATCCCTGGGATTATAGGTTTTAGTACTGATGGGATTATGGGTGGAAGTACTTCCGGGATTATGGGTGTAGTCTAGGGCGGGAGCTAAGGCGGAGAGCCTGAATGTAATATAAAGAGAGACAGAGAGACAGACTGGAGCTCGAGCTGGTGCTGCTGCTCTGCTGCCATGTTGGTTGGCTGCCTCTGCCACCATTTTGTTGCTGTTCTGCCGCCATGAACTGGATGCTCTCTGCTCTGTTCCACTCAGCCTTGGGCCAGCCGAATATGGACTGAAACCTCTACAAACTGTGAGCTAAATAAACCTTTCCTTCCTTCATTTTGAGTGTTGGGTATTTGTCCCAGCAATGAGCAAAAAGTAACTAAGACAGAACTTGGTACCAGAGAAGTGGGGTTGTTGCTGTGACTATACCTGACAATGTGGATTATAAGCTTTTGGAAATGGCTTACGGGAAGAGATAGGAAAGGTTCAGAGATGTCGGCTAAAAACAAAGCAGTAGAACGGCTTTGGCTGTTCAGCTTGGGCGATTTTGGTCAGAGCTTAGACCAGAAGACTGACAGAAGGCCTGCCTGTAAAGACCAAGCTGAGGAGGTTTCTGCTGGAAAAAAGGATAGCACTGGTCATTGGACTCCAGATGATTTGTGCTATGGACTGGCCGAAAGTCTTTCGGAATTTTGCTCTTGCCCAGAGACTTTGCCTGAGACTGAGATTAAGCATAGCGGGCTGATTAATCTTTCAAGAGACATTTCAAAGCAGCAAACTATTGGGGCGGTGGCATGGTTGTTATTGGCAGCTTTTAGCCAGATTTATGTTGAAATTCAAGAGAAAAGAGCCAAGCAGGATGATTTAAAATGTGAGTTTGGCCAGAAAGGAAACACCAGGAGAGCTGTGGACTGCAAAGATGGAGCTGAGAGGATCTCCA
>PVJA010055053.1:0-11314 GCA_004027025.1 Myocastor coypus | reverse complement strand
GAGAGAGAGAGAGAGAGAGAGAGAGAGAGAGAGAGAGAGAGAGAGAGAGAGAGAGAGAGAGAGAAGAGAGACTTTGACCAGAGAAATAGGAAACATAGACAAGAAAATTTTGAGAGGAAAGATTAAAGTTACGCAGTGGAGACCTTGGCTGTAAGGTAGAGTTTCTAAACTTAGGTTAGAAGAGTCTGCCATCCAAAAGTACAATTCTCGGACCTCATTGCAGACCTACCTAGTCAGATATCCTGCAGTGAACCTGAGGAATCAAGGAAGTCCCTGGGCACTGCTCCCAGTCTGCACTACTCTGCCCAGCACCAGCCCATGTGGCATGCTGCTCTCAAGGACCTCATACTTAGAAGAAGCACACAGGCCAAACTTGTCTTTGTCTGAAGATCTGTGCCTCCCTTTCAAACCTGAGCTGTAATAATATAAACCTGCCCTTCTTTCTATTGAAAATGAATGGACCAGAGTCCATTACATGAATTTTAAACATTTTTGCCTAGGAGATTTAAAATAATTTTATATGTAAACAAATCACTGTTTCTGAGTGTGTCTTCCTTCACAAATAAAGAGTACTGTTAACTTACCTGTAATGAGCAACCAAGAAACATTTCCCCTAAATCATTTGCTACCCCCATGGCAATAGAAATATTAGGTGTGCAGGGCTTGGCTTTCCAAAAAAGCAAAGGGGGAAGCTTGGTGGTGCCTCATGCCATGAAGGAAGAGCCAGGCAGAGCCCATGAGGCTGGAATTTCTGTCTCAATTTCCAAGGAGTAGTCCTGCCCTTGAGAAAATCTCTTGCTAGAGGAAAAAGAAAGGATAATGTGAAAAGATGAAATGGAGTAAGACATAAGGCATAGGAAAACCGTTCCTTTCATATGCATGCACTGTGCTAAGATTGCACACCCTCAGGAAAGTTGATATTCAAACACTGGCTAGGTCCAGCAAAGGGAGTTTGAACTCTAGGGTCACCATTCAGCAAGGAAGGAATTAGGACAGCACCAGCTGCAAAGCAGTGCCCTGCCTTTGATGATGGTCCCTAAAGGCTTGGGATGAAGACTACCATGAACTTCTCTGTCATTCTCACTGAAAAGTATGAAAGGAAAGCAAGAACATATACAAAGAGGAGGAATTCTCCTGAAGGAGATTTGTGAGAGGACGAATTTTATCCTGCAAGGCCCTATTCCCAGGATGACTATAGGTTACTCTGACTTCTGCTCTGGGACTCTTTCTACATTAAAGAGCATAAGACAAAAAACATTGCTTAGCAAGTTCAAACTAATGTGTGCTGGACTTATAGGTTATATGGATCGCATTTCTTTTTCTGATTCAGACTCCCTTCTCTTTAGACCTGAACGTCTAAATGGATGACATCTCCTCTACCAGTTGTAATTCCTGAGCTTGGAGGTCTTGCTTAATTGAATATGACTGACTTTTGAAAATCTTGCCTTTGATCCAAAGCTTCCTCATAGAACATGAGCTCTTAGAACAACTTGTATTTGTACATTCAACTTAGCTAATGCATGTTCTGTTTTTCCTCAGAATACAAGCCTCCTCAGCCAGAAGAAGAAATTAGAGGCTGACATTGTTCAGATGCAAAAAGACGCTGACGAGATGGTGCAAGCATGTCAAAATGCAGAGGAGAAGGCCAAGAAAGCAGCCACAGAGGTGGGTCTACGGATTGCCTGCTTGATCTGACTTTCCAGAGCTCACTGGAGCAGTAACCTAGAAACTGGGCCAATCTGCAGCCCAAAAGGCTTCCATTGATTCCTCATTCAGTCAGGTAGAAGTTGGATGACCCCTCTGCCTCCCTGTGTTGAACATTTGGCCAGTTGGTTCATTCCTACCTTTAAAACTACTCTAGAAAAGCAGATGAATTGGTATAAGGAAATCTTCTCAATATTTTTTAAGCTTACCAATTTTCCACTTGTGAATCAATACAAGTTGTATATAAAAGCAAAGGGGTCTATATGGTTTGATGATAATTTGGAAAAAAAAAATGTATGTTACTATTCTCTAGAGGAACAGATTCAATGTAAACTATATGTATGATTCTATAAGGGATTTATTAGATAAGCTTATAGGATCAGAAGGGGAAGAGTACCAGTGACTGTCTACTTGATTACAGATAGAAAAATCAAAATTGCTATCTTCATGCTGCACAGCTAGATGATCAAGTAGAAGCTTACTGCAGTCACAGGCAAGAGTTTGTGTTGGAAAAAGAAGAGTCTTTATCAGAAAGCTGAAGGTCTGTGCTGGAAGGCTGAAGGATCTGGGGCCAATGTCCACCAACAATGGTGAAGACCTAATCCCTCCAAGAAAGGGAAGCACTTCCTTATTCTTTCCCTTTTTATGCTGCTCAAGCAACAAGGTTATTGGTTGCTGCCACCCACATCTCAGCTAGGTCTTCCCCACTCAGTTTGCTGGCCTATGTGTCAGTCATCTATGGACATCCATAATATACCTAACCATTGTGTAGTTCTTAATTTAAATTGACATATTACAATTAATAGTCACAGAGTACTTATGCCACTTGTGTTTTATATTTTCCATATTGCTACCAGAGTAACAAAATGAAATTGGCTAAATAAATAAATAAATAAATAAAATAAAGACTTTGGAGGTAATGGGCCTTCTTTATTTACAAATTTAAAGTTGTGGTCATGCTTTTCATAAAAGACACTAAGCTTAGGGATGTTTGACAGCTGTAAGGTACCTATATAGGAGCTAGAAAAGACTATCCTCTGGGTACTTGTGGTGAGATGTAACATTTCTCTCACAGGACATAGAAGCAGGTGATACCAATAAGAAAAAAAAATGGAAGGATATAGAGGCAACTATGTGTGGGGATGAGTAGAGGGGAGGCAGAGGTGAGGATTATAGGTCCCAACGCTTGTTGAGTGTGACTGAGGCTAGAGTTCAGTTTCTGTTCATACCTTCTCAAGAAGAACTTTAACACAGCCCACCAAATGTACATTATGTGTAGCAGCCTTGATGCTGTATCAAGGAAAGATGACCTCATATGGGAACTGGAAACCCAGGACCTTCAAGTAGATTTTATGGAAATTTCAGTGAACTTCGGAAGTCACACATTATGGAAGATACTATCTGCTTCACTTTACCTTTGTATGAGTATCTTGAAAATGTTGAAAACTGATTTCATAACTTCTTCAGTCCTTCAGTTGTCTAATAGTCTTGCTCTAAATTCTGATTCCAGATAGCAGAGCTCAGTGTTGTTTTTATTACATTCTTTATCCTTGTACCTATCTGGAAAGTTCATAGCAATTCTACAGATGGTTGCTGTCTTGGTCCATTTTCGGTTATTATGATGAAATAACATTTGAATATGGGTAATTTTACCAAGAGAAGAAATTTGTTTAGCTCATACTTCTAGAGGTTCAATTACCTGGTGCTAGCAACAGCTTATGGCAGACAGTGCCACAATGGCAGGAAGAGATCACCCTGACAGGTAGGAAGCCAGGGAGACTGAGTTCTCAAAATCCCTTCTGCAGGTATACCCCGGTTGTTTTTAGAACCTCCTCTAAAGCTCTCCTTACAACCTGGCCACATTGAGAACTCAGCCCCCAACACATGAAAGATACACACAGACTGCATAGAAACTGTAGCATTTTATCCCTGCTCCCCAAATCCCAAGTTCTTCTCACAGTGCAAAATGCACTTTCTATCCACAACAGTCCAAATATTATACAAAAGTCCCATTCAAAAGTCACAACTGAGACCTAAGGCAGTCTTACAGCTGTGAGCCTCTGTAAAAGTAAGGAAAAAAAGTAGGTTGCATCTTCTCTGGTACAATAGCAGGACAAGGATAGAATAAGCAAACATTCTTAGCAGAGCAGACTTTTAAGTTGCAAGTGCTGAGTCTGGCCTCTTGTGTGCACTGCAGTGAGGGCATCCTTCAGAGCCTCCTCATCCTTTGGTTGTGCTCATTGTAGGCAACACGACTGCTCTCTTACTTGGTTTTTGCATGCCACTTGATTTCCTCAGCAGAGATGGCACGTTGCCATTTCGTCTACCTTCCTAGGATCTACACTACATGTCTGTCACCAGAAAGGACTAATGGGGTCTCAAATATAAGGATGAACCTTAATTTGCTCCTCCTAGGGGTAGTGGTTTGTCAACTTGTCACAGAAAACATTTTAGGATGTATCAATGTGAGGCACAGGCAAATTTGTGAGGCAGACCTAGAAAGTGCGAGAAAATAAGGGACATCAGGTTGAGTAATAGAGGGGGCCCACCTCTAATGAAGCAATGTGGACTGGCCCAAAAGCAAGACAATTGCGTCTTATTATTTATATCACCACTGGGGTGGGATAGGAGCTGATAAGTTTCCATTGGATCATAATTTTTCCACTGGCTCTATTGGGTGGACTCTTGCCACGTACTTCATGGGATCTGGTACTAGAATAAGGCATGGATCTGCCGCTATTCTCATTCTTGGAGACAAAACAGTACCTTTGGCTATCACAGACGCTGGTTTTAGCCCGAAGAATAGAAGATCATGGGTAATCACATTCTATACATTGTCAGTAAGGAAAGATAGGACAAAAGACCTATCTCTGCTTTTGTGGTTCCTACATGTCATGGATTAAGGCCTGAGAATTATGTCTTTTGTCCCCATGAGGATCCTGTCCTACTGTAGATCCACTCCCATGCCTATACTAAGTCTTGGCCAAGAATGCTGCTCTGTATGGGCTCTGACCCTATAGTAAACTTCTGCCTGACCTCTCAAGCCTTCCTTTGAAATCTTGGTGAAAGGTTTCACAATGCCATGGCTCTTGCTTTCTGCAGAGCTATGAAACCAGAACTGTACAGCACCAAGGTCACTGCTGTGGCCTTGGGTTGTTTACCAGACAAATTCAAGGCCAATGCGTGGGGGTAGCTGTCCGGCCACTCAGGAAACTGTTGTGCCCTTCCAGACCCCTGGGCCTATACTGAGAGGGAAAATTTCAAAGATTTCTAAGAGGCCCTAAAAACCTTTTCCACACATTTTACCTATTAGCACATGGCCCTCTTTAGCCCATGCCAAACTTGGCAGGGATTCCTAACCGCAGCCCTCTGGTCCTCAGCATGTGTTGTAGCTCTCTCCCTGGCCAGGCTGTGGATTTGCCTGGTCCTCCTTTCCTGCCTCCCTTTGCTCGTGTGTCTCATGGTGAATATGACTAAAAGGCCCCAACAGTATCCATGCTGTAGCCTGTGTGCCCTGTTGGAAATCCTCACCAGACCACTCACGCCATTATTCTTAGGTTCAATTTTCTACACAGTGATAGGACTCAAATCAAATGTATGCAGGGTCTTTGCTATGGCTTGTAGGTAACTGTTTTCCTATTTTGAATCAGGTCCTCATTTCCACCTGAGGTTAGTTTCCTGTTTTCTTCTTCTTGTCACTGGCTATAGTATATTCATAATTGCATGTAAGATAAAAATCAGATGTGGGCCAATTCTAAACTAAAAATAAAACGTAAGTTTATTATAGGAAAAAAAACACAGATGGCGGTTCCACAGGCAGCAGCCAGCCCAGAAAAGGACAGCAAAGTTGGTATATCACAAACAGAGCAGCCTTGTACGGGGAGCCATTTTACTTTGTGGGGTTTCAGAGGGATGTCAGTAATTATTCGTTTTTTAATACAAGGAGCAGGTATCTCTGGATGGGATGGAGTTACAAGTGTGAATCTCACCCAGGACCTGCATCCTGCTTCCTCATTTCCAGGAGTATAGTGGCTTTGTCCTCTTAATTAACATTTCCTTTCTTTCCCCCTCTTGTCACCAAAAGTGCAGCTGCTGGCTTTTTCAAAGTACTGTTAGCTTCCCACCTCCCTCTGAGCCCTCACCAGAATCACACTTGTGCTTACAGCACTGCAGACTTTCTCTGTCATGGCTACTTAAACTCTTCTAACTCCTACTTGTCTCCCAATTTGAAAACTGCCTTCTTACTTTCAGGTACAGTTATATTAGCAGTCTCATTCCTCGGTTATTTTTTGTCAGTCTGGTGTGTGTGCGTGTGTGTGCGTGTGTGTGTGTGTGTGTGTGTGTGTGTGTGTGTGTGTATGTGTGTGTGTGTATGCATATTGATAATAGTATAGCTGAAGCTAAGAAAGAAAGAAGTTTATTCACCTCAGGTTTAAAGTTATGGTGCCAACATCAGCTTGGCACTGGTGAGTGCCTCATGACAAATAAAGTCAGAACTGAGGGAGTGCATAGGGAAGAGATCACATTGTCAGACAGAAAGACAGAGAGACTGGGATTTTACAATCCTGTCAGAGAGTACATCCCCAGTTTACCTGAGGATCTCCCATAATGCCTCCTGTCTTAAAGGTTTCACTCCCAAAATCACCACTCTGAGCACCTGTTCCCTAACATACCAGCCTCTGAGTAACAAACTAAAATTATAAATTGCTAACCTGATAGAAAAGTTTGGCTAGGAGGGTTATGTTATTAAGGGAAATACACTGAGAAGTCATTCGTGAAATATTTCTTAATAAGTTCATTGAGATGCCACAACTAGCTCTTGTAGATATAAGCAGAGCCAAGAGCAGATTCCACAACTCACCTTTCTCATGCCAAACTACTGGCACTCAGAAGATCTTTTGCAGCCAATATCTTGAAGCTTAATATGGTTACTGCAGTGAATTCCAGAATTATAGAAGTGTGTTGCAAAAAAGATTTTAAGAGGCTCTTTCCTACAAATTTCCTGATGTGGCATGTGACACAAGCCACTTTATTCAGGAATAAATACTATGCTACCTCTTTGTTTAATTAAAAGCCACTTCTGGAGTTGCTCATCCTTTTTTAAACAAAGACGTTGTATGGTAATGTGTCTTAGTTACTCTTTCATTGCTAGGACAAACACCCAACACTCAAAATGAGGGAAGGAAAGGTTTATTTAGCTCACAGTTACTGGAGGTTTCAGTCCATATTCAGCTGGCTCCAAGACAGAGAGGCACATGGCAGAAAACATTTCATGGTGGCTGGAAAGAGCAAGAGTGCTGGGAGAGAGCTAGTTGCTCAAGCAGCTAACTTCTCTTCCTCCTTTACATTGAAATGCAAATCACCTGCCTCAGCGGAGGTGCAGCAACCATTTTCACAATAATCAATTATAAATTCCAGAAGCCTCCCCATGATTGCATGAGGCTTTGGAGGGACACAAACATAATGATTACATGGTACTCTCTTTGGTCTGTTTACACCTCTACTGACCCAGTGTCTTGTGCACTGCTGTCTCTTTATTATTATTATTATTATTGTTGCTTTTAATAAGAAATAATGTGACAGTTTCAAAACTCATTAGAACAGTCCCAATAATTGATACAAGGCATATTGTCCTGCTATTAGCTATACAGAGCACAGGGTGTAGGCATGATAATTTTTCTAATCATTATTGGTACAAAATTTTCTCATTGAACTAAGAGAAAGTAGTTGTATGCATAGTCTAATGTTCCATAATCACAGTGGGTTATTGGCAGAACTGGCAATGTCAGAAGCTGTTGATCTAAGCCTTTTACAGCTCAGCATACTAATCTAGCTTTACATTTTATGCCTTGTGGTTAAACTTTTCTGCTGGGTGGTTAAGTCCAAGTTAAAGTAAGACCTGTATAACAAAACATGTAACTTTTGTATCTCCCAAGGTCTGTCAAATCCCCTCAGAATTTACTTTGAAACCATGTACAGTGCTTTGTAGAACTGTTGTCAGTGTCAGCCATCTGGATGAGTCATGGCCATTGCTTGACCAGTTTGCTCTCTGTGAAATGTTTTCTCTCTAGGTGACTCTCCTTAGGCACACTATACATCATCAGTCCCTTTCCTCTGTGGCCCCATAATCTTCTTGAACAGAAAATTTAGGAAACCACTGGGTTATAGGCTGTTACAGCACAGGTTCTCTTATGTACTGAGTCCTCACTGATCTTGAAGAACTGGGGCTAAAATATTGGGTATCCTAGTGGCCCTTCATTTTTTTCTTATTTTTGTTCTGTAAACTTCCATTCTTAACCCTCCAGAAGAGAAGCTTAGTGATACGATTACTCTATAACATAGGTAGTGGAGCTTAACATCACTGTCTTTCTGAGTATCAAACATCTTCCTTAGTCATTCACAAACTTAAAGATGGCTGAGCTGTTGGGGAGAGCATGGTGGGGGAGGGGAGGTGAATACACAGCGGCAAGGTGTGGTATCCAGCTAGACCAGGAATTGAAGCTTACTGGCAGAAATATGAAGATCTATTGGCTTCTGCACTGGATCCATCCCTTTTCTTTTTCAGGCAGCGAACATGTCAGAGGAACTGAAGAAGGAGCAAGACACCAATGCTCATTTAGAAAGGATGAGAAAGAATATGGAGCAGACAATTAAAGACTTACAAAAAAGGCTGGATGAAGCTGGCCAGACTGCCTTGCTAGGGAGCAAAAAGCAAATCCAGAAACTGGAAGCCAGGGTAAGAGTTTGCCCCAGTAATAGCAAGACCTTGACAACCCCCAATTCAAGGGTTACTGTTTGGGAATTTCACAGGTGATAGCTCTCATGACTGTTTTGCTTTTAGTATTCTTGGATCTGTCTAACTTGAGAGCCTGCTCGAGATACAACAATTCATTTTTGTTTAACTTTGGGCTAGCAAATAGGGCTTTTCTTGGATTGAATAAAATATGCCTTCCACCCTTCCTATTAAGTGGAAATGCTTCTCCTCCCTCTCTCCACACCAGCGGGGGACACTGTATGGGAAAGGTGACCCACTATACCCAACATTCCCTCGCTGTCTTGCTTCTGTACCTTTGTTTTTTTTTTTTTTGTTTGTTTGTTTGGTTGGTTTTTTTTGTTTTCTTTCTTGTTTCAGAACCTTTGTTTGTTTATTCACTCATTTTTATGGCCGGCTCAGCCCACCCCGAGGGCAGGGCTGGCGCAGCATGTGGTGCCCGGGATCGAACCGCGGTCCCGGAAGCCGCCCAAGCTTTCCCAAGCAGGCGCTTTAGACCACTGAGCCATCCCGCCAGGCCCGCTTCTGTACCTTTGCTCCTGTTATTTTCTCTGTAGAAAATGCTTATTCCCTCACTGCAAGAGAAAGGAGAAAAATCCATGATCCAGAAGGATTCACTGCAAAGAGGTTCAGCAAGAGCTGACAGAAATGATGTAGAATCTGCCTCCAGGGAACTTGAAAGCACGTGGGAAGACCTAGCATGCTAGGAATTTTAGAAGCATTGAATCCATTTCAGTGACTATGTATAGGGCATATGATAAATATTGCAGAAGTTAAAAGAATATTTAGCTGGGATTTGATAGCTCAAAGGGGAATCTGAAAGTAATGCATAACTGTACCTCTGCAGTGCATCCACACAATAGAATGTCAGTGCACATTTATGATAGCTGCATACAATTCTGATGATTAAGAAGAAATGAGAAAGAGCTTAGGAGTATGCCCTGGAGAGTGCTTTGTAGCATGGCAGTGGGAAAGATGTAGGTAGCATGGAGAATATATATCACTTTGGGCAAGAAAGGGAAGAAATAGGACATATCCATGCTTCCATGCACTGTCAACAAGGGACAATGACAACATAAATTAAAAGCTAACAAAATGACTACTCTCAGGACAGTACAGAGCTGAAACTGAGCTTTTCTATGTGTACCTCTTCAAAGCAGTTTTTACTGCAAAATCATAGAAGTCACATGCATTCTTCAGAATTAAAACATAAGTAACACATTTCTGCCTTTTTAAACCACCAGTAACACACGCAGCATTGTCCCTTTGGGTGGTTAGCTGTTCAACGTCAGACCATGGAATACATATCAGAGCCAGGTGGCAGGAAGACATACAAATTCTGGCCCCTTCATAAACAGGTTAAGTCAATCAGAAAAATATTGTCCATCCTTAAAATTTTAATGCAATGGAAGCTAATGAAACTAATTTGATATGGGATTGGAGAAGTAAAACACACATACAGAATTATTCCCATTAAATTTTAAGTATTTAAATATGATATTTTTCTGTATAGCTTTCATAGAATATATCTTAAGGACCAAATTAGTGCGTGGGAGAGGCAAACTGCATTTATCATTCCAAAATATCATCTCATTTCTACTAGCATTAAGATGAGTGTGCTTGTACAACAACGTATACGATGCTGTGGCTTAGAACTAAGAGGTGTTCTGTGGCCAGAGGTGGGGCCTTTGGAAGGCAGGTGCGTCATAGGGGTGCTAAGCTTATCTGAGGAATGATCTGTGGATGAGCACATGGGTCCCTGCGGGGTTAGCAGATGAGGTGGTGGAGACACGTGCTGGGGTACACCGTGGAGGGTACAGCTCCTGCCTGTGCTGGTCCTGTGTTCACCTTCTGGAGACCTAGAAGTGAACATGTTGCTCCCCAGGCCTTCTGCCATGATGTTTCTGCCCTGGACCTGGGCAACCCTGAAGTAAAACCATAAGTTAAAATAAGCTTCTTCAGGTTGTGGGAATCAGGTATTTTGTCCTAACAATGACAAAGGTGGTATTTTAATGGGAGTATAAATTCAAAGAACTTGAAAAATCATTATTTCCTTAAAAATATATGAGCACTACTGGTATGTGCAGTAGTTTAAGAGTATAGAAATCTGTTTTATTTCAATTCCTATTTGTCTCTTGTTATGTTATAGAACCAGTGGCAACGCAATAGCTGTCAGCTACTGTATGATATGATATTAAGGAGGTATAATTAACTTTCCAAAAAGTATAATTAGAAAACCATTGTTTTCATCATTTTTCTGTTACAATAGCAAAGTACTTGAGACTAGGTAATTTATTTATTTTATTTTTATTTTTGTCTTTTTGAGACACGATCTTGCTATGCAGTTCAGGCTGGTTGAGCTCACTTTTGTAGCCCAGGCTGGTCTGGAACTCTCAACGATCCCCCTGCCTCAGCCTCCCAAGTGCTGAGATTACAGGTGTGAACTACCACACCCAGCTCAAGACTGGATAATTTATCAACAATGAAAGTTTATTTGGCATATGGTTCTATAGGCTAGGAAGTCTAAGAGTGTGGTGTTGCATTAGCTTAGTTTTGGTGTTGGTCTTTGACTGCATCATATCAGGACAGAGGTGTCACAAGATGAGTCAGCAAGAATGCTATCAGAAGCCTCTTTTCCTCTGTTATGGTTTATGTCTAGTTGTCCCCCCAAAGCCTCATGGAGTCATTGGGCGGGGACTTCTAGAGTTTGAGACTTGATCCGTGATCCCTGGGATTATGGGATTTAGTACTGATGGGATTATGAGTCGAAGTACTTCTGGAATTATGGGTGTAGCCTAGGGCGGGAGCTAAGGCGGAGAGCCTGAATGTAATATAAAG
>PVJA010055052.1:0-11333 GCA_004027025.1 Myocastor coypus | reverse complement strand
CAGAACGGTTGCCAAACGGGCTATTTGATGGGTTCAGTGCTGGAGCTTGGCCTGGTTCAAAAAAAAAAAGGGGCGGGGGGCGGGGAAAGGGAAGGCAGGCCAAGGATCCTGACCCAGCCGTCGCGCGGGCTCAGCTCCCAGTGGTGGGGTTTGGGCTGGGCTGGGACAGGAAGTTAGTCGCGGAAACGCAGAGGCGGGGCAGAGGGGCGCAGGGGCTTACCGGCGGCGGGTGCGCAGGCTCAGCTCCCAGCGGTGGGGTTTGTCACCTAATTCTTATGAGCCAAATTCCAGCTTTTCTAAATAACAGATGACATAATATTTACCTGAAATAGTCTTCGGGAGAATTAAATTATGTATATTAAGTATACAATATCATATATATATATGTATATATATATATATATACATATATATATATACATGTATACATAATAAAACTGCAGTAGTCTCATTAATGATATTATCACTTTTACTATTAAGGGTAGATGAAATTATTTTCTCTGCTGGAATCAGTCTCAGTCGTTAACCTACGTCATGAATCCCCAAAGTTGTGAATCCCTGAAACCATACATAGCTTCTTTAATTGTGTTTACTTGCTCCACGTGGCCTTTGCCGTTGCTCCCCTTGCCCCGACCCATGCAGGCAGACATGCTGCTGCTAGGTGCTGTGTGCACCCCGCTTGGGGCTCTCTTGTCCTACTTGGCTGCTGCCTGCCCTGTGCCAGGTTATTGTGTTTTCTTTTTTCTTTTTTTTTTTTTTGAATTTTATTTTATTTTTTTCTTGTTTCAGAACTTTTGTTTGTTTGTTTATTTATTTTTATGGCCAGCTCAGCCTGCCCTGAGGGCAGGGCTGGCACAGCATGTGGTGCTGGGGATTGAACCGTGGTCCCTGCAGCTGCCCAAGCTTTCCTAAGCAGGCGCTTTAGACCACTGAGCCATCCTGCCAGGCCCCTGTGTTTTCATTAATTCCATTTTCCAGATTCTATCTGGCGTTTGGGTCAAGATTCCAAGCAAGACATTGGGAGCCGCAGACCAGGAGTTGCTGGCGCTGACCAATGAACACATGTGCAGAGCTCCTGGTCCCGACATTATCCAGTAGACAAGAGCGCGGATGGCAAGATCCCGTGACCAGAACACTAATCTACAAACCAGGAACTTCAGCTGATACTTTAAATTTAAGCCAGATTAAGACCAAAACCATTTTTTGTTTATTCCAAGAATGTTTTCTTGAACCTGTAAATATATCCATTGCTAAGGTTGGCCCTAAATTTGGAGTGAAGTCTAAGGAGTAGATGAGTAAAAATCCTTTTAGCAATAAGGAAGAGTTTCAGATCAGACAATGGACAGCCCTGCATTTGCCTCTTGTCTCTGTCTGTAAAACACAAGCAAAAGATCCTCTCCTAGCAGAAAGAATGAGGAAGAACCCAGGGACACAACTCACAGACAAACGATGCGTAAGACACAAGCACTTGTGGCCCAGCTGGCTTTTATTTTCATGTTTGTTATCTTCTGGTGCTCTTTGCATTTTGCTGATAGTATTTGCATTCATTTATCTGTCTGAGACTTTTTACCAGATTGCAAAGTCCTCAAGGGCAGGAATCTGTGCTTGTTTTGTTCACAGATTTTAGACAAACATTTGTCAATAAAGAAACGTTTAATATATATCGAACATTCTAGCTGGAAAATAATATTTGCCAAGTGAACAAATACATTCTAATTATTTTAACTGTGTTGTTTAAGATACTGTCTATATCAGTAAACAACTGAATCATTCTAGAGTTTTCTAGAAATCTAACTAACTCAAACTCTAAAAAAAATGGCAAGAACCTTGCTATACAGACACTTACCTCTGTGTAGGTAAGCTCAGTACAGATGTCTTCAAATTACAAAGCTTAAGTATCTATCTAAGACCATCACTGGATTCATCTGTAACCCAGGTAAATGAATGCATAGAATTTCTAAGAACAAAATAGCTTTCTTATTAGTCTTGTATCCAGGGCAGCATGTTGACATAACTTCAATTAAATGAAAATCATTTTTCACATATCCGAATTAGTGAGGCAAATGTGTTCATTGGGGGTCTATAATATCAATGTCCTGAATACAGTTCTTTCTGGCTGGTTGTTTTGGCTGTACAGAGTCACAGAATGCAGGCTACAACCAAAATCTAACCATAAAATATAGCTGTGTATGTGTGTGTGTGTTTCCCCCTATGAAAGCCTCAATGCACTTAATTTGTGAAGTCAGTAAGTGACAGAGTACAAGAAATCAGACACACAAGCGCTTCTCTGTCCATACTTCCTGTATTTGAGGTGAGCACAGAGAGATGTGGCCATGTCACCCTGGAGATAACCAAAGATGGCTTTCCAGAAAGCACCGACATAGAAAAAGTGCCTCATGTGGTGAAGAACTATCTTTCCTGTGAGTCGACGGTTCACAGTGCAGGGCTGGCATCACGCAGGCGCTGCCACGAGCACGCAGCTCCCCTTCATTCCTTTCTTCGCCTCATTCCCCTTCCCGCCTCCCTCCTCCATCTCTTAATTCCCTGCCTATTTGAGCAAGACTTAGCTCCCACTTCCTACTGCCTAATGCTCGCTATTGTTTTGATTATGATTTACAGTTTGTGTTTCTCTTATAAGATAAACTGTACAACACACAAGCTTGTGTGTCTGATTCATTTCACTTAACATAACCGACCCAAGGTGCACCTGTTTTCATACGGACAACTCTAACTTCTCTTGCCTTATGGCACAGTAGTATTCCAGTGTGTATAAATACCACATTTTCTTTACCAGTTCATCTGGTTATGGATATGGATGCTGCTTTAAAGACTTAGCCCTTAGGAGCTGTGCTGCTATTAAGGTGAGCACGTATCACTGTGCTATGACATCCTTAACTCTTTGGGGAAGATAAGACAAAGAGAAATAGCTGTGCCAAAAATGACAGAGCTGTAACAAAACTGCAATATTCTAAAGAAGGGAATCAAAGACAACACCACAAAATGGGAAGACATCGCCCTGCCTGGATAGGCGCAACCAGATGTAGTCTAACGGTCATGCTTCCAAAATTGCATTTGCCACAGAACTGGAGAATTATCTGATGGAAAGAAAATAAGATGGGCCAAGAGACAGAACCTCGTGAGCAGAAGCCCCTAGATGCTCACAGATGGCACAAGGCCAGGACAAGGAGGCGCTCAGCCCAGGGTACAGGGCAGATAGCAAGTGCAGCAGGATTCAGGCAGCACCAAGGGCTCCACAGGAAGAGGTGCAGGATTCCAGCACATGCATAAACCCCAAAGCACTGCCTTAGGATAAGAACAGCTGGCATTTACTCAGGAGGGTCTCAGCAATAGGCAGAGCTTAAGTGCCTGGCCTCACGGTCGCAGAGTGGGGTGCAGCACCCAGAATGCCCAGCAACAGGGGCCCACTGCAGACATTCCAGACCTCTGGTCGGGAGCCTCAGACCTGAGCACTGCCGCAGATCTGTGCCCCGCTGGAAGGATCCCCTCTGGGTCCTCTCCACCGCACCGCTCTTGCCTGTGTGGAAAGGCAGTGTGCTCTCCTCCCTACAAAGAGCAGAGTTCAGTGTCTTCTCCACGGGCCTGCTGCTATATCCAAAGCCCTCCCAGTGGCTAAGCAGATGCCCAGCCAGATGGCAGCCGCTTGGACCTGTGCTGCACTGAAGAAGGCAGCCAGGACAATTGCCTTGTAACAGTTGTAAATGTCACCATCTCTCGCAGACTGGACAGCTGGACAGAATGTCCAGAGCAAACCAGGTGCAAAGCAGAGAGCACAGGTTTTGCTGCCTCGAGAGAAGGAAGTCACAGTGTCTCATGGTGTTCCCAGCCCAGTGCCTTTGAACTTGCTATCCTTGCTGCCCTAAATGACAGGCTATGACACCCCAGAAGCAAGGGAATTACCAAGGGACCATGTGCCTATTTGCTTACCATTCCAACTGCATCAGTCCACTGCCGATGGGTTCATCGCTGTTCTTCCTTGTCAAGCTAAATCTTCCCCTGGGAATGCTCTCTGGGCCTTTCCCAGTGCTACCTGGTGCTGTGCTTTGGGTACTGAGGCCTGTAGGGAAGCAAGCATTCGGCAAAGTTTAAACATACAGGCTGATCCGTAAGATGTACTGCACAACCCCAAAGACAAGGCAGCAACCTTTTGGTATATTCAAAGACAACTTCACTAAAGGATAACTTTGGTGTAACTCCGAAAGTATGAATGAGAATTCGCTAGCAGAAAAGAATTTAAGTAAGTTAAGCTCTTGACAACCTGAGTGCTTTGTGCATTGGGCAGTACTGAGCTACTAACCGGAGCCGAAGCGGAAGGCCTTAAGGGAGTGTGCCCGATTGCTCTGGCTGGGAAGCAGGCTCAGAGGAGCGCAGCGCTAGGCTCTGAGGCTGTGCCACCCACCTGGACTTGTTCACCCGTTTCCTCGGGCTCTGCTCTGGCAACGCTGGGCTGCAGCAGCTCAGCTGGGATCCTGCTCCAGTCTTTGTCCCCTCGCAGGACCAGCAGGATCAACGAGGCCCAAGCTTATCCTGGAAGTGGAGGAAATGCAAAAGGCTCAGGGCAGCCACCCAGGGAGCTTGTAAGGCCCTTTTCACAACATATCTATTTAAGCAAATCTATCACATGATAGGATGCAGCAGCGTCAAGATATGAAGTAGTGACTCCTTCTGGTGTAAGCCATGTTAATGCACCGCAGACATCGATGCACCTGGAGAAGCGTCTAAAAGAGAGTGCAGGGAGGCAGGTGTGAGCTAGGGTGCGGGATGGGTCGCGGGATGGCGTGGGAACTATGAAAGTGGGATCTGCGCTTTACCCCATCCTTTAGGAATCACACACACTCAATTAATTTAAATAAAGAAACAGCAGCATTTTATATGCATTTTAGGAAGCTCCCTTGGGCCTCTCCAGAGGAGACTCTTCAGGAGATATTAAAAATATACAGATACAGGACCCTGGCAGATAGCTCAAGGACACAAGTGCCTGCCTGGCAAGTGCAAAGTCCTGAGTTTGATCCCTGATTCCGCAAAAAAAAAAAAAAGATACGAATTCTTTGTGGTGAATATGATACAGCGAGGCATGGTGACACACATCTGCAATCCCAGCACTCGGGAGGCTGAGGCAGGAGGATCGTTGCGAGTTCAAGACCAGCCTGGGCTACAAAAGTAAGCTCAAGGCCAGCCTGAACTGTATAATGAGATCCTGTCTCAAAAAGACAAATAAATAAATAAATAAATAAATAAATAAATAAATAAAATAAAGCTGATAAACAATGAGAAAGAGTACGATAGAGCACCAAATGATCTAGTCTAAAAGGGTTTAAGGGGCCCCGCGGGATGGCTCAGTGGTCTAAAGCGCCTGCTTGGGAAAGCTTGGGCAGCTTCAGGGACTGCGGCTCGATCCCCAGCACCACATGCTGTGCCAGCCCTGCCCTCGGGGTGGGCTGAGCCGGCCATAAAAATGAGTGAATAAATAAATCAAGGTTCTGAAACAAGAAAAAAATAAAATAAAATAAAATAAAAAATGAATTTAAAAAAAATAAAATAAAATAAAAAATAAAAGGGTCTAAAGCTACATAGCAGCAGAGGACTTAGAAGTGCAGTAAAGAGATTTAGGTGGACATACCTAAAAGTTACAGTTCTGTGCAAACAGGCACAGGGAGTGCTGAGGAAGAGGTAACCTCAAAATTGCTGCTTCATCGACCTTGGATAAGGACAGCATTATAGAAAAGAATGAAGAAATGAAATGTTGTGGGGAAAATAAGTAGACCTGAGTAACCCAGGAGACTGAGAGAGGCAGAGGTGACAGCTGGGCTGGAGAGATTCCTTATTCCAGAGGTACCATCTGTGAGGAATTCATACATGTGTAGTGGAGGATGTTGTGTTATGCTGGCTGCTCAGAAAAAGACAAAACTGTAGCAAGGGATGGAAGTGCAAATTTGTTCTCTCACTGTCGGTCACCTTGAGACTATGGAACACCTGAAGAGCTCTTTCTCAGGAAGCTCCAGAGGTGCATAAAGAATTGTTTTAGGGTCCAGGTCCAGAGAGACTATGGATTCCTTGAGGTCTGTGCATATACATTTTAAGGTGCAGAGAAGCTAGATTATGAGAGAGAAAAACCACACTGAATGGCATGAAAAGGAAGAGACTGAGGATCGAGAATCCTGAGTCCTTGAATCAAAACCTAGAGCTCCTAGCGTGTTAAGAGCTTTGTCGAGTTGGGGGTGGGGGAGAGAACTGATCTTCAGTAAAAAAAGGAATATGGAAGCAAGGAGCTACACATAAGAGTAGTGCTAAGCACCTGCCTGGCAAGCACAAGGTCCTGAGTTCGATCCCCAGTACCAAGGAAAGAGCAGCGAGGCCGTGAAGCGCAGCGTGAGTTCGACCCAGCACCCTTCTCCAGCGTTACCTGCACACACAGTTCCACTTGCCAGGGAGGTGTCAGCCACAGAGTGGCTGCAGCAGCGGGCAGCGCACCGACAGCAGAGCCAGTGGTGACGCCATGCGCCTGGGTGCCACCTCAGGACCACGGGTGCCCTGAGGGAAGGCGGACATTAAGAGTGGTGACTCGGCCCAGGCTTTTTAAATTGTGGCTTCTGAACATTATCCTTCTCCAGAACATGCCCGCTGGTCCAGTAATCACCCTCTGACATTTCTAGGAAAGCACAGTGTTCCTTTGTAACTAATTAATGTGATTGCTGTAGGTTTCCAAATCCAAGACACAGAAAACTCAAACTATAAAGTGTATTATTGTTATTTTTTCCATTCTCTCTGGCACTGAGCAAAATGGGCAACAAACAGAAGCCAATAAACACTGATTTGAAAACCCTCATACTTCAAGAGTGTGCACCAGAGTGACAGGTGGATAATGCAGCTCCTCAAGGCCCCGGTTTAGTTAAAAGTCGCATTAATGATTCCATTCTTCATCGTTGCCCAAGGAACCCTGACTTCAACTCTTACATCGTTTTCTGTCTTCAGGGTAATGAACCATATGTGTAGACAGCTGTGCTGTCTGTAAACTGTGGTCATTAATTAGACAGCAGACAGGACACTTTCAGAGAGAAGCAGGCTGAAGAAAAGTGAGACTTTGAAAAGTCATGGTGATTATTAATAACAAAGACCAGTGAAAAGGGTAACATGTCTGCCTTCCATATTTTAAATATACCACATTGCCTGTAGAAGTGAAGGCGTTGAAAGGTCTGCATGGTGGCTACTTTGGTCCTGCCCACGAGGACAGAGTTAAACAAAAGGACAGAATCCTCCAGCAGGCCAACACAGATTCACGCCTGGAATTCCAACGGCTGTGCCATACCGGAGAGCATTTACTCTAGGAAGAAAGCAATTTAATTTTAAGGAGATACTGAATTATAGTACCAAAAGTAAATCAAAGATAAAACGGGAACATTAAGTTTGATAGCTTTCTGTAACCATGGGGTATAAGTCTCCTGCTAACATGCCAGCCCTTTGTATGATTGGACACAGGCTGTGATGAGTGGGGTGAAGGCCCGTGTCCAGAGTGGGGCGAAGGCCCAGTGGAGCGAAGGCCCATGTCCAGAGTGGGGCGAAGGCCCATATCCAGAGTGGGGCGAAGGCCCGTGTCCAGAGTGGGGCAAAGGCCCATGTCCAGAGTGGGGTGAAGTCCCACATCCAGTGAGAACAAGCCAGGACAGAAGCTATGACTGGCAGATCTTCCAGTCTGAGGGAACAAATCCCAGTAGAGGGATAAGTGCAGTCAAAGGAGGTCTGGCATGCTCCTCAACCTCGTTCAGTATTCCACATTCCATATTCCTTATTCACTCTATGAACCTTCTTAGGCATCCCTGGAAAGCTCTAGAATTGTACTGCTGTCTGGAAGCACTCTTGTTGACCATTTTGCAAACATCACCAGCTATTGCCTACATTCGTTCTAACAGAGGCCTGTGCCTGTGGGCAGGAAATGGTACAAGCACCTATGGACCGGTACTGTAGCCACCTGATTGCTGTAGCTCCAGTGCTGGCCTTAATGGCTAGCACCAGATCAGCCAGAATTTATTGGATAAATTAAAGCCTGAGTTTGCTGGAAATTAGCTGTCTATAAAGTAAGCCCAAAATATGCTGATGCCACAGGGGTAAGCATGCGAAGGAGAAAGCTTGATCCTTCTTTCTGCTCTGTGAAATGGCAACAGAAGAGAAACATACAGTGAAAGAATATCTGAATTAGAGGCACAAAACACACTGACAAGGAAGAGATTTTCAAAAAACAAGGGAGAAATGTGTAAGGTAAGAATAGCACTGTCCTATTTTCCTATGATGAAGACCTCTAGCATTTGGACCCAAAGTGCTTCGGTGGCTAAGAGAGTCATTCAGACATAACTGCACTCACCCAGAGGTGAGATAAAAATGGCTTCTGCCAGCACTGTGGCAATAGGGGGCTGGAAGAAGCACTGAGGGGACTGATGTGACTCATGTAAAGCTTGGATAGCAAGAGGAGACAACGAGGAGAAACGGCACATGACTTCAAAGTCGTGAATTTCACAGCTAAAAAGTTTAATGGGGTTAAATGCATGCTCCATGGATGAACGAGAGCATGTGCTCTCTAAATTACCCTAAAACACTGAGGTCAGGGTGTTTGTTTGCTCCTTTATTTCAAGAAACACTTTTGGAACACTGGATAGCTCCTGATCTGAGTCTTAAAAGAGGTAGAAAAAATAAAACAAAATGAAAGAGACTGTATGGATTCTAAGAATGGGCTCCATTTGGCAACTGTATTGCTTTAAGTATTCCTATTCATATTTCCCCAGGAGAAGATGAGGATTTAACAAACTCGTCCTATTTTGTTTCATGAAACAGTGATGGTGGCCAGCAGCTCTCAGTTGTGTGACTGAATAGACCTAACGATGCCGCAGCCAATAAAGCTGGACCACGGCCCTTGGACGGTGCCAAGCCGCCCATATGGATCGCCATGGTGGGAAACCCTTCTCACAAGAACAAGGCATGTTGCCTGTGAGACCTCAAATTAAAGCCCTCTATGTACCCCCACAGCCTACAGAGAGCCCTTCAAGAGACCTTCAGAATTGTCCTCTTCTCTCTTTCCCCCTTCTTACTGCACATATTTTTCATACTGCATCTGAATATTAGTCAAAATTTCAGACATCGGAGAAAATTTTACACTCACGAAAACAGATGAATCACCTTTGTGTTACAACTACTGAGTACACGCTTCCACAGTCCTGCTATTCCATCCCATTTTAATTAAGGAACTTGCACGTCAACAACTTTTTTTACCCCTGGTGCAATGTAATCTCACGAATCCAATTTATTCTAACAAACACACTGGACACATGCACAGAAGCTCAGATGATGGCTATTGTGAAGTTAATAAAGACTGTAGCTTCAGCTATCAAATTTTGTCTCATAAAACAAATATATAAATAAATGCTGAATAAATTCAAACGTGCAGCAAGCTACATACATATAATTTATAAGCAATTTGTATGGAAGGCCTGCAAGTGGAAAGATATTCCAGATGAATAGGAAAAAATATCATGACTTTCACTTTGATAATAAAATTGAAATCAGTGGGAAAGCTTTCCAGAGAGAGACAACCATTCAAACAGAAGCAATGTGGTAAAACCAAAGGAAAATAAAAACCAGAGATGAACAAGGCCCATGGCCAAGGCACCAGCAATGCCAATTCCTGGCAGAGTTGCTGTGAAATGGTGACAAGGTCCACGCAGTGACCCCGCCTTTCCAGTCTGTAAAGGAAAATACTGATGACACACAGTGTGATGTCTGACACATGCAGACAGCGATTCATGCTACATAGACCAGAATTCACGGTATCAAACATGTCCTTCACAACCTATTCACAAAGGCCCCAGCACCTTGACCCACAGAGTAATGATGAAGCCTCAGAGTTGCACTACATGGGCGGAAACAATCAAAACTCACTGCATACTAGTCAAATAGTAAACGGTTCTTATCTGAGTTCCAAACCGACTTATAATCAGCTAAAACTTGAATTGGGCTTTACAAAGCAAGCTGTATTTCAAAAATAACAACAAAGAAAAATGTTAAATTAGACTCACTGAGTATTTATCAGAGATTGCATATTGGACAAGCAATTTCTCTCATGAATGGACCTGTAAAATATAGAAACTATGGGAAGTGTTGTCATTTCTATTACTATTTCCATTTTGCAAACTAAGAAATGGAGGCACACATAGATTTAATATTTTGATCGAGATAGAGGAAGAGCTATGCAAGTAAGAATCTTGGAAATATGATGTGGGGTTGGGGAATGCTGGTGGGAATTCTTATGAAATAAGATGGAAGTTCTAAGGGAAGGTGTGAGGTAGTGTTTGTGAGGAAGGCTTATGAGGGGCCCACAAACACAGACTGCACAGTCCATGCGGGGCTACTGGGAAGGAGCCACTGGATGCCAGTGAAGGGGGGATTCTGGGCAGTGGGAACCAGCAAAATCATCAGATGCTTCGGTTACCGCAGGTAACGCCTTAATTGTGTTTTCAGTGGTTGCTATGTGGGACGCACACACAGTTCAGTTTGGAGAACCGGAAGTCAAGACCATGGGCATCACAAACTCTCTAAACCTCCACCCAAGGGAGCACGTTCTGTGAGTGACAGTGAACAAAGCCCCGAGAGTCAGCGGAGAAGCATAAGCACCCTCACACAGTGCTCCTAACAGCCTGCGCTGCACTGCGTGGCATAGAATCACTGATCTTCACAACCCTAGCAGGAAGGGCTAGGAAAGACTGAGAAGCTCTGCAGCACTACATCCGGGGAGGTAGAGGGGAGGACCAGCTGTGCCAGCCCAAGTGGGCATGATACATGCACTTCCTTCATTCTTCCTATGGAAATGCCTACTGAGCACCTATGACGTGGCCAGCACTGCTCCGGGCAACATGGGCAGCACAGTGAGCAAAGCAAGCTGGACACGTCTTGGGGTCCAGGTATAGGTGGCAGTGAGGAGAAAATGCTGCGGTGAATCAAGGAAAGGTGAGCCTAGGGTGCTAGGAGCTCCGCCTCGCCCTGTGGAAGATGCTGACGCCGCCTTTGGAGTCCTTGCATGCTTCCGCTATCGGCGTGTGCATTTCACAGGTGAGGAAACTGAACTTTCTGGGTCTAAGGCCAGCCATGCACATTGTAAGGACAGACGTACTGACCCAAACTTAAACCTACTGGGTTCCAAGCTTCTTACCTAAGTCAGTTTACTACAGTGGTTAGAAAAGGAAAGGGACGAAAGATGTGTTTAATGAAATAGAAGACCAGAACAATTTTACGCCTTAAGAAGGTACGGGGCGGGGGGAAGGGGGGGGTGTCAG
>PVJA010055051.1:0-11342 GCA_004027025.1 Myocastor coypus | reverse complement strand
GCTGCTTTAGTTTCTACAAAGCTCACGGTCTCTGGCATGTAGGTACACACTTACTCAGTCTTCATTACTCTCCCGCAACTGCAGCACATGCAGAAGGATTCTGCACTAAAAATGTCTAGGAGTAAGTGGATAAAGATAGGTAACATCTAATATTTCCTTTCATTGTGATGCAAGATTTCTCCTAGTATTTGGAATGCCATCGAATTTGTGCCAAGTGAAATACTCTGTCTCTGAGCATTCTGTCTCTCTAGAGACTAAGACAAACTACACTACTATATTTTTGGCTTAAATTTTAAGAAAAGAGACTACCACCAGTAGGAACACATCCTCATTCTCACCTCTCCTAGTGGGACATCTGGAAAAGGAATTAGGATCTTGCCTAGATGGTGTGAAAGTTGGCTTACAGCACATCTGTGCATTAGCAAATTCTCCTGAAAATGCATTTTCCCATGAAATCCTGTGGTGCAACAGCTTCGGTGTCCTAACAACACTAGTTTGAAGTAAGGGTATGAAAATTGGTACGCAGCACTTCACTGTATAGCAAATTCTCTTTAAAGGCCACTTCCCCACAAAATTCTACAATGCTATAGCTTTGGGATCTTAAAAGAACTGTTTTGGAGCAAGGGGATTTTTTTTAATTGACATGATTTAGACTAATCATTTGTGAAATTGTCTTCACTTTTAAGATCCAAAAACAGGAACATGACCTCAAAGTGCTTTCCCTTTGCTTTGAATATAACTTGGCTTCTAATTCTCAGTGGACATAGTGATAGGAGACAGCTGTGATCTTCAGGATAATATAAACAATCTGAAGCTTATGTTGAATTCAATTTTCAATAAATGGATGACAAGGAAAGACGATGGATCTATGTGTCTTGGTGTCACAGAGAATATAGCCATTCCTAAAATATTCTCGTGGAACTGATATTTATTCTTATGTCTTTGGCATGGGCCATAGCCTTTTTGATTATTAGTTTAACAAATATTGTTGGATAATTATCACATTCCAAATATGAGAATAGATACTGATAATATGAAGGTGGATATTAATTGAAGGACCTCATCTCACATACTTAATAAGGATCATAAATGCACTAATCCTTCTATTCATACCGGTGTGAAAAGAAGGTGAGCACAAAGCAGACATAAGGCAAGCATAGAAGAAGAGTGCCTGGGTCAGGATGGAAGACTGAAGCAGCAGAGGCTGTTTGGGCACTTCTAGGAAGTCATATGAAAAGGAATGAAATTGAATGCTGGGATTTACTAGCATTATTATGAGAATACATCCACTCGTGCACTCATTTTCTAAATGATTCTCACGGATTATAATTGACTCAGTAGTTAACCATGAATCAAATGTATTCTTAAAATATGATAAAAGAAATATTACAAGGAATGCAGGTACCTTTATGTGTGTGTTCCTTTCAAAGTTCATAAAGTGATATCTGAGCACCCCAGGTGAAGATCTTAGGACGTGGTGAGCTTTTGGAGGCCTCTGGACTGCGAGCTTTTATGACTAAAGGGGAGCCCTAGAGAGGCTGTTAGTTGCTTTCGCCATTTGAGGATACAGAGAGAAGGCACTGTCTCTGCTTCTGTTACTGTTGTACACCTACTTTAACAATGATAAAGGGGCTCGGGAGATAGCTCCATGGCACAAGTGCCTGCCTGGCAAGTGCAAGGTTGTGAGTTTGAATCCTGGTACCACAAACAATCAGACAAACAAACAAAGAAAAAAAAAAAACAGTGATAAAATGTGATTCAAAAGGATGAGGAAGTAGTTTTCCTGTGAAACATTAGTGGAAAAGCCATTTTTTTAGACAACCTTAGATACAATCATTGCTGGTTGTTAACTTAAGACATTTTTTATTTATGACCAATAATTTCTTCTTTATGAATTTGTTTTACAAAAGCATATTTAATCCTATGTTTAAAGATGCTACATGGCTAATAAAATTAGATAACCTAACTGCTTATTTTTGTGTCAATTGTTTGGATATGTCTCCATATTTGGTGATATGATCAATAAAATGTATTTAAAAATTGGCTCAGGATAATATCATTTACAGTACAGAGACCTCTAGTTATGCAGAGCACTTCAGAGAGAGAAATTGAACAGCACCAGAACAGGGGCTATCATTGTTTAGGGTATGATTGGTTTAATGTAACACATAGCAGACAGAATTCGGGAGGTATTCAAATATCCATCTACTGATAAAAAGATAACTTTATTTGGTAATGAAAATAACTAATATGGGCAAACCTTAAAAACACACTGCAATGAAGGAAATTAGTTACCAAGAATCACATATTATGCGCATGATCCATTTATGGGTGTTCGATAGGCACGTTTATAGGAACAGCACATAGTGGTTGCTTATGGAGCGGGTGGGAAACGACAGGACTGGGGCTTCCTGAATAAACTTTAAACCACTGAACTGTGGTTTAGAAGGAGAAACTTATGGTGTGCTGATTATATCTCAATGAAGCTGTAGGAGAAAAAAGGAGAAAGGGCAGGAGAGCAGGAGGAAGAGGGAGAGGAGTGTCTTCAGGGGTGTTAGCTGACATCATGGAAAACTGTGATTCCTCACGCAATTTCTGAATCCAAGTCCATCTGTAGACCCATCACCAACGGATTGAGAGAGAAGCCAGGCCCTACTGAGGAGTTTTCAAAGCCTCAGTAATATTCTAGTGATTCTTTCTCAAAGGATGTTTTTGCTATTCGTTGGAATAACTTGTTCTGTGCGGCCAGAGGTGGGAGAAGTATTCAGGCTTTTTGTAGTTAGATAAGAGATGGTGTTAATACTGACACTCAAATATAACATTCAAAGAACATTGTGTTTTACGGAGAAATTGAAGCCTGATATAGGTCATGTGATGTGTGATGTTGGGCCCTTCCGTTGTCAAGGCACTGATGTTATTTTACTATGTTTAATGATAGTCATGTGAGAAGTGTGAAGCCAGCCGCAGTGTGTGCATTTACACCACTTAACCTGTGCTCGCCTCCTTTCCACTCCCTTCTCCCCGCCCTGGGGTCCACTGACTTACTTGTTTGGATTCCTGGCCCCTTCCTCTCAGGGTCTCGCGCACTCTCTGCTGCTTGGGTGCCAGGGTTGGAGCAGCTATTTTCTGCTAGGCCCTTGCACCATGATGTTTCTGACTGGGAGCTAGTTGACCACGAAGCTGCTGAAAACACGAGCTAGAAATAGACCTCTGCTCACTTGAGTAGTGTCAGGGATCTTGTACTAACCGCAGGAAAGCTTACCAATGCGTCATCACATCATACAGCATTCTTTCCACCAGAATCACAGGAAGTAGACACTTAGAAGGCAGGCAGAGACAACCACAAACCTACAGCCCTGCCCCATAGCTATATTTTCTCTTCTATTCTCTACAGTCACAGTCTTCATCGTTCTGACATTCCACTGGATATATAATGCTACTTAGAGCAATGGGTAAGGTCATGGAAAGCAATCATATGGTGAAACAAGAAAAAAATATGCCAGAAAGTAGGAGGCAAGATGAACACTCATGGTCCTGCTACTTATTCTTTTTTATTTTTAAAGGTTAGAAGACAGTGCTAGAAAAAACAAACTTTAGAGATGATATAAGATTTTACTAAGCAAAGTAATAGGAATTGATATGCACTGCAATTCAGTGCTCTGATGCCAGAACTTCTCTAAAATGGGACAAGTTGTTGATCTAAAATTCTTACATGATTGATATCACTGTGTAAGTGGCAAAAACCTTCTGGTATTAGAAGAAACATATGCTTGGGTATATTGATGTGGCCCATTTATTAGTGACAGGAAAATCTAACTAGTCTAAATAAGAGAAGGTTCTGCCTTAGATTTGGGATTCAGTATAATCAGTGATATCACTTAGACTCAATAGTCGACTAGGATTTATGTGTGTGGGTTCTATAATGATGCTGTTTGCAGTGTCTAAAAAACTTCAACATGAATACCATACCATGACTATCTTGGAATCTAGAGTAAAGCCATAACTTCTTATCAAGTAATAACTGTCTATTGGAAAACACATCTCCTGGACTCTTTTAGACTGTGTCAGTCATTAATTCCTGACCACAGAATCAGAATGATTTCATGAGCTTTGTTGCCCACCATGGAGTAGATATTGCCAGATAAATTACTTGAGAAGACTAGAAATTTGTCATACAATTAAAGTGTTGTATTTAACATTAAGTCCAGGGAAGAGTGAAAGGCAAGAGTAACTCACATGAACAGGACTGGCCAGATAGCTTCGTGGACTGAGACATAGCGACTGGGTTTGGTCCCCTGGTATGCTGTGATGGCCTCGTCCCTGGGGCTGGATTGAGACTGGGTGTGGTGTTGTGCCTGTAATGCCCTCATTTGGGGGGCTGAAAACAGGAGGATCACTATGAGTCTGATGTGTGTAGTGAGACCCTGTACCTAATACACACACACACACACACACACACACAATCCCATGAGCAGTGTAGGTTCCCTCTTTTGGCTAGTATTCCACTTTTGACTGCAGCATGTTATCCTCTAAAATTACACTGATAACATCCTGGGGGCTTCCTTATGTTTGAATGTTTCTAGAAACAGAGAGGAGCCAGGAAATGAGCTCTACCTTCCAAGCTGGACCACAGCGACCAGCCTCTCTGACTAGATGCCAACTCTTAATAGCAAGTCAGCTATAAGCCTGTATAGTCCAGTCATCTCCCAAACATCTGAGGCTTTGGAACTAGTTTAGACCTATGCCATAACACAAGGTGGATTTCCATGATTCATCTTCTGAGTGCAAATGGGTGGCAGTATTTCCAGGGATGACAAGCCAGATACTTACCTGGCCATCTTAACAGAAGGAACAGCTGAGGACTATTACCTAATAGGACTATTACCTAAAAGTCCTAATGACATTTAGCCCTCAAAAACTGACTCTTCCCCCTGAACTGTGGAGAAGCTTCAAATGTGGAGATCTGAGGGTCTTAGTGTTGCAATCCTTGCTGCAAGCAGATCATCAGGACTTCTCTGATTATGTATTGCTTAATGCATAAGGCTTCATTTGATTACAAGTTTCTGGCTGTACCAGCAGATTCACCAATCTCATAATAAAATCTTATTCCTCAGAATCACTGTAATGTAACATAGGTTAGAGACATTGTGGGAAGTAAAGGAAACTAATGTTTTACCTCTTAGATTAATTAGCATTGAATCCCTGAAGGACAAGTGGAAGACTGGATGACAACGTTTAGGAAATACACAGAAACAGGGATGAAGGAAAAATACAAAGAATGTGGAATGGTTTGCCAGCACTCATCAGTGTCTGCAGTGGATTAGCACTGATTAGGAGTGAGTGACTTTCAAAATACCGTTGGCTTTGTACAAAACAGGCGGCAAACAATCTGAATTATCACTAGTACCAGAAGCGCCTTACTGGTTCACACTTTTTGGATGTGCAATCTTGTCTCCATTAGTTCAGTGTTTATATTGACTCAGGATCAACCCTCCGTCCATTACTATTTAATTAGAAGAACTCAGATTGCTCTTGGCTCCACAATTGAAAGAAGCCCAGTGAGTGTGCAACGAGGATCTTCTATAGCAACAGAAAAGACACAATCTGTACATAGAAAGAATGAAATGCTAAGGATTCTGAGTAGCCTGGATGACAAGCGTTTACAAAGAAAAGGTGGTATTTAGTTCCTGTCTTGTTTTTCCCCTGTGTGTTTTGATAATTGAATTATCTGTAATTTCCCTAGAGTACAAAAGAGTAATGCTGAGATGTCAGAAATGTATGCAAGACATGGGATTTTAGATGCTAATACTTATTTGCACTGATTTATTCAATGTTATTTCAGTGAGCAATCAGATATTAAAATTTAATAAGACAGGGTACAGAAATAAATGTGGCAGATAGTATTTAGCCTGTCTATTTCAAGGGCTAAGAACCTCCTTTAATTTGAGTGCAGAAATGAGATTCCACAGGGAAGCCTTTGTATTTATAAGTGTAGATGTCATATGTAGAAATCCCAATAGAATTTTGCACATGTACATTTTTCATATACAGAGAATAAGCTTCTATCTTTCTACAGTAAAACATTTTTCATTTCATTTTGTTGTAATAAAGGGTTCATGTGCCAATCCTCCAGTGATCCCTCTTGCAGCGGAAATTTTGACTAACTCCTGCAGGCTCCTTCTGATCTCCTCAGAGGCCCAAGGTGATCTGCCCTCCTCAGGCCTTCAGGGATGCTGCAGCTAAAGTGCTGAATCAAGTGTATCCTCAGATCAAAATCCTCAGATCAGTAACCATGGGGGAGGTAAAGACAGCTAGTTTACATGGTGCAGATGGGCAATTAGGTTGGGGTCAGATTATTAAGGGTTAACAACAAAATGTCAAGGAAATTTAAAAATAAGCAGGCAATGAACAGGAAAATGAATTGGAAACTTACCTGCAGTTCCCCTTTACAGGGCAGGACATCCATCACACTTAGGCCTGTTGGCTGTGAGTAAAAGTCAGGATAGGAGGAAATGAATCCATTCCTATTCTTTTCCTGTCCCCTCAAACACTTGTGGGGGCCAGGATTAGATTACAAGTAAAGGGCCACAAACAAGATGCCTAAATATTTCAAAACTACCTATTAAACTATTATGTTTTTAAATATGTCTGCTCATTGAAAAGCATACCTTTATAATACTCATTGAAGAAGATTTATTGGAAGCTATTGTTTTATAAGAAATATAGACAGTGTATGAATTCTGATTGAAATTAAATCATATTGTACATAATGGTACTCTTAAAACTTCAAGGATTAAATGAATAAGTGATATAATTTATAAATTCCAGTAAACCATTTTTTTCTGTCTGATCATGTTCTGTAACAGATACTTTCCTTGCTTTTAAAATCATGCATGGTAAATCCTGAGGGGATTTGATTGACCTTGGGAGATACAAAGGTTATATGCTTTGTTATACATGTCTTGCTTTACCTTGTCCTTAGCCATCCAGCAGAACAGTTTAATCACAAGGCGTAAAACATAAAGCCAGATTAGTATGTTGAGCTGTGAAAGGCTTAAATCAATAGCTTCCAACATTTGCACTTCTGCCAATAATCCACAACAATTATGGAATGTTGGATTATATATACAGCTACTTTCTCTTAGTTCAATGAGAAGAAGTTTTGTGCCAGTAATGATTAGAAAAATTATCATGTCTGTTGGGGATGTGCTATTAATGTGTTTTAAAACTGTCTCATTGTTATTTCTTATTAAAAGGTACAAAAAATAAAAATAAATAAAATCATGCATGGTGGTAGTACATAATGCATCCATTTCTTATGGGAATTAGTATGTGTACCTAACACATTTTTAATTTCCTTTTTAAATCCCTGTCCTTTCCTTATTCCTCTACTCGACTCTTGATCACTTTCAGTTTTTCCTACTTGTTTGCAGTACATGCATTTTCATCCCTTGTGTGGAGTTGGTCCATGTATGTAATACATCTGAATTTCTTTCTCCTTTTTCCAATCCTTCTCTCATATTTCCACTTCTTGATCCTCTGAGAAAACTGTATTCTTTGATACAACTTTGAAGAAAGTTATTTCTGTGCAAATATTTAAATTTATCTCTTAAATATGAAAGTAAAATGTAATTTGTAATTAATGAATATCAATTATGTGTTCAATTTAAATAAATCTAAATTAAGACTTTTCTGAAATTTTATGAATTTTTTATAGGGCACTTTTTCATCAAAATGACTATTCAGGGGCTGGGGAGATAACTCCGAGGCACAAGTGCCTGCTGGGCAAGTGCAAGGTCATGAGTTCGAACCCTGGTCTCACACAAAAAAAAAAAAAAAAAAAAAAAAAAATGACTATTCAATTCTGATTTAGAGTATTCAGCATAAATGTAAATGTAAAGAATTGGTATGAGGCTGTGTATTGTGTATATATTGCAGATGCTTCTAAGATGTCTTATATAACCATGGTAAAGATTCTATTACCTCACAGGTATCTTTTGGATTGTGAATAAGAATATAAAGAAAAGGGAGAAAATTACTGATTAGTTAGCATACTAAAAATGATGCTTCGTATAAAATAACCTTTTACATTTATGTACAGTAAAAAGAAGAATTTGAGATGGATTCAGCTCTAGCTCAATGTTTTGTGACGGTTAAATTTTTTCTGTGTCTATCCTCTGACACACAGGACTAAAACAAGGGTTAGGGAGAAGGAACGACACTAAGACCCTAGAAGGGATGGTTTCTTGGTGTACGTATGGACTTAACTATGAGCTATGACCTATGGCATCAGAAAGAAGCCCCAAATAAGAGAAAGATTCTAAAATCCCCAAGCTTTAAAGAATTAAAAGGGGCTGGGGAGAGAGCTCAGTAGAATAAGCACTTGCTTAAGCGCAAGGACCTGAGTTCAATCCCCAGTTAAAAAAAAAAAAAAAAAAAAAAGAATTAAGTAAGTACAGGTAAGATATAAATGGTAACTGAAATACGAGCCAGAGAAGACTTCTTCTTGCAGGTAATTTTGTTTTAGATAAGATGACAAGACCAAGGGGGTTGGGAAGGTAACAATGTTTAAACCCCCCCTTTTTTTCTTAGAATTGGATATAGTATATTTATTAAAAAGAGGAAGACTGCGTGTGGTGGTGCATGCCTGTAGTCCTAGTGCTTGGGAGGCTGAAAACAAGAGGATCACTACAACTCTGATCTGTGCAGTGAGCCTCTGTAGATCCTATGCTGAATACATTAAAAGGAAGAAAAGAAAAAGAAGAGGAAGAAGAAGAAGAAGAAGAAAAAGAAGAAGAGGAAGCAGAAGAAGAAGAAGAAGAAGAAGAAGAAGAAGAAGAAGAAGAAGAAGAAGAAGAAGAAGAAGAAGAAGAAAAGAATGGATTTATATATATCTGGGTATGCATAGGGTCTGATTTTTTACGATCTGCACAGTCAAATACAGATCAAAGTTGTGTCCATTCATACAGATACTTTAGTTACAATGATATTGTAATATTAGCATCTAGTATTGGTTCCAAGAGAATGTTGTACAGGCCAGATAGCTCAGTGGACTAAAGCACGTGCTTAGGCAGGTGCAGGGACCAAGGATCAATTCCTGGCTTGCTGTGCTGGCCCCACCCACAGGGCCCACTGAGACTAAGCATGGTGGTGCATGCCTGTAATCCCAGAGCTTGGGAGGCTGAAAACAGGAGGATCACTAAGAGTTTGATCTCTGTAGTGAGATCCTGTAGACCCTGAACTAAATACATTTAAAAAAGAGGAAGTGTGGTTTTATGCATATCTGACTTTATGTAGGATCTTAATTTTACAAACTGCACAAATAGTCAGATCAAGGTTGTCTTCACTCATGTAGATACTTTAATTACAGTGTTGTGGTAAAATTTGCATCCAGTATTGGTTTCAAGAGAATGTTAAACACTTTCAGTGTCCTCAGATCCCAAATACTTGGAGGACTGTGATGACTAGTTAAATTTAAAATGTGGACAGGTGAAAAAAATATGGCGTGCAACCAAGGTGAATTTTCAACACAAACTCAACTATTGGGAAAATATGTTTGTTCTTCAATTTCTCATTGGTCAAACATAAATCTGGAGTGAATCAAGTATGACAGGAAAAGTATCCATGTATTCTGAGAAAGGAGATTGAAGAGCATCTCAAAAAATGGAGAGATTTTTCTCTGGTCCTGGATAGGTAAAACTAATATAGTCAAAATCAAAATAGCCATACTTCCAGAAATGTTATAAGAGTTAGTGCAATTTCACTTGAAATGACAATAATATTCCTTACAGATATTGAGAAAGCAATCCTAGAAATTCATATGGAACCAAAAGGAACTAGAAAAGCAAACGCAATATAGTCAAGAAGGGAAGGGAAAATGGCATCACAATTCTGACTTCTAGTTATAATTAAAGCCACAGTGATTTAAAAAAGGGAGGGAAAAGAAAGAAACATCTTATTGGCAATAGAGCAGGCTCATGGACTAATGGGATGGAGTAGAATAGACAGAAAGAACTCCAGGCACACTCAGCTGTGTTATTTTTGTCAAAGGGGACAAATCCCTTTGCTGGAGGAAAGACAGCCTCTTTGACAAGTAGTGCTGGGAAAACTGGTTATCTACGTGCAGCAGGTTGAACTTAGAACCATATCTCTCTCCATGCACTACACCAAGATCAAAGTGGACCAAACACCTAATATTAGGATAGAAATATTTGATCTTCTGGAAGACAAAATAGGTTAACCTCTTAAGACAGGAGTAGACAAAGATATTTCTGAACAATACCCTAATTGCACAAGAAATAACAAATGAATCAATAGATAGGATCATATCAAATTAAAAATCTCTGCAAAGCAAAAGAAATTACCATGTGAAGTTAAAGCTCAGAATGGGAAGAAAGTTTTCCTAGCTATTTCTCAAAGAACTAAAATCTAGTGTATACAAAGAACTAAAAAAAATGGAGACCCTATATACAAAGATCTAATTTAAAAAGGGGCATCTGAAGAGAATAGACATTTCTCAGATAAAGAAACACAGCCAATAAAATACATGAAAAAATGTTCAAAATCATTGACTACTTAAAATATGCAAATTAAAACAAAATTGAAATTCCATCTCACTCCAGAGAAAACAGCTACCATAAAGAAATCAAACAACAACAGGTGCTGGTGAGGCTGTTCGGAAAAAGGAGCCCTTCTCTATCTTTAGCAGGGCTGTAAACTGATGCAACCACTGTGGAAATCAGTGTGGAGATTCCTCAAAAAGCTAAAAGCAGAAATTCCATTTTACCTAGTAATTCTCCTTCTAGGTGTCTTCACTCAAAATATTGAAGACATTGTAACCCAGTGTTATGGATATTTATGCTTATAAACATTTTAAGACATTATGCTGCAGCTATGTATCAATATCCATGTTTCTAGCAGTGCAGTGCACAGCAGCTAAACCTTAGAGCTAGGCTACATCTCCATCAGTGGGTAAATGGATGAAAGAAGGAGGATTTGTAAACAATGGCATACTACCTCAGCCATGAAAAGGATAACTTGAGTCATTTGTAGGAACACACATGTCCCTTGAGATCAGAATATTAAGTGAGGTAACGTAGACTCACAAGCTTAAATATTGTATGAAACATGTATGTTCAAAATGAAAACAATAAAAAAAGAGAAAGTGGTGCATGCCTATAACCCCAGCACTTGGGAGGCTGAGGCAGGAGGATCAGTGCAAGTTCAAGACCAGCTTGGGCTACACAAGTGAGCTCAAGGCAAGCCTGAACTATATAGTGAGACCCTGTCTCAAAAAGACAAAAAGAAGTAGAAGAAGAAGAAGAAGAAGAAGAAGAAGAAGA
>PVJA010055050.1:0-11323 GCA_004027025.1 Myocastor coypus | reverse complement strand
CGACACAGTTCCCGCCTGGATAAAGGTACCTTACCTGCTGTACGTCCGTTGGTTCTGGACCGGGTGAGGAGAAGAGGCTGGCACCGGGACCTTCCATTATTGTTGGGTCATGGGGAAGCTCTGTCAGCCGACTCCTTTGGCCAGAAGGAGAGAAGGACTGGAGATTTCCCCGTACGGGCCACCAGATGTCCGACGCCGCGACACAAAGGCTTGAACGCCGGACTTAAGCTTGTAAACGTTTATTCGGTACAGCAGCCAGGATCTAACAAGATCCTCCACCCTTTACATCTCTACCTCTTCTCCCCCTCCAGCCCGCGCTTCCCTCATATATAGCACTTCGCCCACCAATCACCATCGCTCGCACAGTCAAATCAGATTGTTTTTCGCAGCAGGACGACCCGGAAGCAGGAAGCCGGCGCCATCTTTTTGGGAGCGGCTCATGCTGAGGCCCTCAACAAGCCTGACTACATAGTGAGACCCTGTGTTAAAGTACAAACAATACAGAACAACATGTTTAAACAATCAACATGTCTCTGTGCAGAGCTAAGTAGAATATGACCCAGGTGTTAAGACAGTGATGGAGATGGACACAATAGAAAGACAGATACCAGGCCTTTTACCCTGGCATTTTCATGAGTAGACATCTGCAGGCCACAGTAGAAGCCATTTTCTACAAAAGCAGACAGAGGGTCCCAGAGACGAAAGCCAGGCATCCTGCATGAGTCCACTAAGAACTGTAACAATTCCTCTCACAAGTCCAACTGGAGGCCTGGATCCCACAGATAGGCTCACACAGGCCACTTCATGAATCTAAGCTGGAAAGGCCCAAAGGTCAGTGGTGGAAGCTAGAATGTCTATGCCAGCCCAATGAAGGATCTGCGCTAGTAGGCTGAGGGATCTGAACTAGGGCCAGAAATTAACACTCAACATAAGAATCAGAGATCCCT
The DNA here is from genome assembly GCA_004027025.1 of Myocastor coypus. NCBI lineage: Eukaryota > Metazoa > Chordata > Mammalia > Rodentia > Myocastoridae > Myocastor > Myocastor coypus. The sequence goes on along the minus strand of PVJA010055050.1, from coordinate 10,376 downwards.
GAAAAGTACCACATCAACAAGGAGGTGTTGAGCTCCACCTGTGATGAGGAAGCTGAATTTCCATCAGGAAAGCCAATGTGACAAGCTTCTCCATGAGGGTGCACAGTGCACTATCTTCCCTTCCAGAGCTGGGAAGTGATGCTCAAGATGAGGACCAGAGCGCCCTTAAAATGAATTGCATCCCTTCTCAGGGTCCAACCCTCTTCTCTGACCAGAACAGTCAAGTTTATCAGGAAAGCCAGCATGACAAAGTCCCCTAGCAGGATAGCCCAACAGCTTCCAACAGTGTAACAAAACTGTTTCCCTAACAGTCTCTCAACAGCTTCTCCAGTTCTGTCTCTTCTATAGCTGACACCAATCCCCATGTGGGCCGCCCATGCTCAGCCTCACACTAGTTCAGTTTAGCTCAGTGTAACAAATTGACCACCTGTTAACAATCCACTACAGTGATAATTGTGTAAACATTCTGTTATGAAGGTTTCATGACAGATTTGTGAATATATGTCATGCTGTAAAGGTTATAGTTTATCATGGCCAGGGATTTACTATCATCTCAGCCTTCTGTCCTCCACCATAATTTCTTAGAAGGATGAAAGAATTGAAAGCAACAAAGTCTAAAATTTCCAAAGATAATTTGTTCTGAAATACTTTTCTTACTTTCATCTTGAATTATGTCAAAGCTTACAACATGATGGACATTTTTCTTTCTTTTTTCTTCTTTGAGGTGGTGTCTCACCTTGTCACCCAGGCTGATATTGAGCTTCTAGGTTCAACTACTCCTCCTGTCTCAGCATCCCCAGTAGGAAGGCTACAGTTAACATGCCACCATGTTGGCAAAAATAGCTGTTTTTTTTTTTTAAACAGCTGTTTGTTTTTCTTATTTTCAAGCTGTGGTATGCTTTATAGATAAGCACAAGATAAAACAAAGCAAGGAAACATAATTCAATATGCTTCCTTTAAGATGCTACTTAGAAGGGCAGGCTAGATAGCTCAGCAGACTAAAGCACCTGCTTCAGCAGAGCGACCCCGGTATGCTGTGCCAGCCTGGCCCCTGGGGTGTGCTGACACATCGATTGAGACTATGTGGTGGCAGGCACCTGTAATCCCAGCACTTGGGAGGCTGTAAACAGGAGAATCACTACAAGTTCGATCTATGTAGTGAGGCCCTGTAGATCTTCTAGACCCTGTCTTAGATACAGAAAAGAAAAAATAAAAAAAAAGAAAAAAGAAAACATGTTATTTATAGTTGAAACTTTTATGGGTTCCTCCTTCCATCCTAGCACCCAACTCCATAAAACTCCACTCCTAATCCTTTTGGCTGCATCTTCCTGTTTATAACACTGAAAACAATCCCTTTATCTGTTATCTTTATCTGTTCTTGATTTTTTTTCTCTGTTCTTAATATAGTCTTTGGGGCTCAATATTGAACCCAAGCTTTCACACATGTGGTACTAAGAAAATGCTCTACCACTGAGCTACACCCCAGCCTCACTTCTTATGCAAAATTAGTACTTCTTACCTACCCACCAAACAACATTCCCTCCTCTCATTGTAGTGACTGTTACCTTGGTTTAGTTCATTATTTGGACTGTAGATATGGACAGCTCAGCCATGTAAGTTTGTACAGTAACTCTCTCCAGGATACTGGTGTTCACTAGATGTTTCTCTTGCTCTGTACCAGACTCATCTATGTACTCTCCAGAAAAAAACCTACCAGGTTGGGAGAAGGAGCCATCCAGTTTGCCACGAAGGATGTGGCCCAGAGCTTCAAATACGCCTTTCAAGCATTTCTCCCAATGTTGGCAACTCCTCGCTCCAGTGGGTCCTGCTTCCTACAAGTTCCTGCAGCTTTCTGGAGATCCACAGAGAAGTGGCTTACTTCTGGCTGGCTTCCTACCCAGGGTCTTGGGTTTCAGCCTGATTTGTGCTATAAATTAGGTATCACTCATTGGCTTCCCTAACCGTGGTTGGCATCTTTTGTCTGATGTCATTTCTGCTGCAGTGCTCTTTGTTCTGTGAGTTTGTTCATTCTTAATCCTTTAATATGGTGTTAGTGTGGTTTAGAAAAGGATCATAAATAAATGCATCTGTTGAATCCACCGTGATTAACCAGAAGTCTTTTTGCTTATTATTTGCAAACATGATTTTCTATGGGGCATTTTTTTTTCTTGGAAACATAATCACATCCACACCTATTTCTCTTTTGTGTACTCAAAGCCACTTCTGGTAAGTCTGATTAGCTAAATGCAGTGGAATTTTCAGACCATGAACAATATGCAGACTCATGCAAAATTATAAAGTAGAAAAAGTTTGTATTCAGTGCTTTTAGTCCCCCAGTCCCTACCTAATAATACCATTCTCTGATATCCTTACTTCATGTTCTCTCCAGGAAACTAGATGAAGGAGGCTGAAAATGTATTTCCACCAAGTGGCTGATGTCGCCATAAAGTGCTCCTCTGGCATGGTGGTTGATTGACTAATTGTCATTTAGAGAGGGCATGGTTCTTGGTGTGGAAGATCCACTTTAAGGAGCATTGCTATCCAAAGAATGGGAAAGATTTCAGCTAATTTGCTTTGGAAGAGCTTCCACTGGACTGTCCTCTTAGGAAAGGAGAGTGTTCTCTTCACCTTCACCTTGGGCATCGTGGCAAATTTGATGTAGATTCTTCAGCTTTTAGCACCAGCCTTTCTGCCTGCTGCTGTGGTCTCTTTAGCTTCCAGTGCCAACTCCTTGACCTCCCTGCAAAGGCCCCCCGGCTTCTTTTGTTTTTTTTTTTTTTTTGTCTTTTTGAGACAGGGTCTCACTATGCAGTTCTGGCTGGCCTTGAGCTCACTTTTGTAGCCCAGGCTGGTCTTGAACTTGCACTGATCCTCCTGCCTCAGCCTCCCAAGTGCTGGGATTACAGCCCCTGGCTTCTTGATGCCTGGGCTCAGCTGGGTCCTTGGCCTCTCTATTTCAGACAGATCTTTTGCACTCTTCTACGCTTTACCCTGCAGGAAGCCACTGAAAGCCAATCTTGTAAATCTCTGTTCCCTGCATTAAATCTGGCTCAGAGTATGTGAAGTCTTTGAGAAGCCTTGCCTCAGCCCTGCTAATATACCTAGGTATTAGGACAATAAAAACTTGTGAACTAAAATGAAGGTAAACGAGTTGTATTTTAGAAATTGTTTTTGGGAGCAAGAATATGTTGAAGGGAAAGGAATTGGAAGGGGAGAAGGTACAGAAAACAAAATGGAAAGAGGTAACAGTGAAGACAGGTGGGTTGTAATGTCCAATTTCCAGAGCTAATTTGTTTTCCTTCCAGAACATGTAAATCTCAAAGATAGTCCCATTACTTTTCTCTCACTGCTCAGAAAAAAATACTTAATACCCAAAGTTAAAGCAGGAAAGGTTTGCTTAGCTCACAGTTTATAGTGAGTTCAGTCCATAACTGGCTGACTCCAAGGCAGAGTGGCACATGGCAGAGAGGCAACAGTTCGAGGTGAGAAGAAGACAGCAAAGCAGTAAGAGCAAAAGAGGAGAACAGGTGTCTTGCCTGCCCTGGCATTGTATGTAGGCTACTCACTCCAGGGTGGGGGTAGCACTCGCATCCCCAATCCCAGCAGTAGACAATGAGCCAGGCACAAACTAGATTCAGTTGCCTTGGAAAATCTCACACCCTATGACCACATGAGGCTTTGGGGGGACATTCAGACACTAAGATAAAATCATTAAGAAGACAAAATTCTGTGTAATTTAAGAAGCTAAAAAAGACTCAGGTATATAGCTAGGCTTAATGGCCTGTAGTCTCAGCTACTCCAAAATCTAAGGCAAGAGAATCATAAGTTCAAGGCCAGCCTGGGCAACATAGCTAGTGTTAGTAAGTGGCATGACTTGCATGGCTAATGGCATTTGCAGCTAAAACACTGTAGTTTTAGATCAGAGAACTACATGTTCACAGCCTACCCAGCACACTGTCCAGAGACAATATGCAAGGAAGACTAATGATTACTAGAAATGGTTGCTGGCCCCTTCTAAATAATATCTGCATGTTGCTTTGGCCAACACAAGCAGGGAACTGAGGTAGAATGCTGTTGCTTATGAAAAAGGGGGGGGAAACCCATTTTATGAATCAAACTGAATGTATTTCTTAAAATATGCTTCTGTCTACTTTGGAGATAGATTTTAATTTATTCATCTTTAAAATGGACTGGCCTAGACCCATAGTTCTCAAAGTAGGGGTAGGAACCAATAGCTGTCCATCATTAAACTTTTACCAATCCAGAACATAATGAAAAGATAAGGCTCATCCAGTGAACTATTCATTAAACCAACTTTCAGCTTAAAGACTGTGATTTATTCAGTGACTACCCCTTTTATCAAATAGTGGTGATAATGGACAGCAGTTTTTTCTCCTCTCCCTAACCCTACTTCTTTGGATTGTTTTTGCTTAATAAAATTAAAAAGCTGATGAATTTCTTTGGCCACCAGCCTTTATAAAGAAGGGTCTATATTAGCTAAAGTCTCTTCCAAGATTGATGCAAATTTATTTAAAACATTTCTCTCATTTTCCTTGCTTCAAAGAATCACGATTTAATTCTTTTCCACCTCAGTCTTGCTTTTTACACTGTTATTATGTTTCTCTAAACACTTTTAAATTATGAAGGGAAAGGTAAATTACTTAGGATGCAACAAATACTTAGTTGACAGTCAACAGTGGTAGCCCTAGGGTCCACTGAGGTGTGTTGGTGGTGGTAGACTAAGAAGAGAGCTGAGGTACTCACCTTTAAGATGACATTGCACAGTAAGCCCGTTGAATTTGTTAGACTTTATTACAGACAAGTGAAAATATCATTAATAACTTTCAATTAACATTAAATTAATGTCAAGCATCCATATCCAAGAATAAGAACAGTAAGTGGGTTGGGTGTGGTGGTACACATCTGGAATCTCAGCACTTGGGATGCAGAGGAAAGGGGCTTGTAGCAAATTCAAAGCGTGGGCTACACAGTAGCTCACTACTTACTGAGATCTGGTCTCAGAGAAAGAAAGTATACTACATTGAAATCACTTCCTTCAAACTTGTAATGCTCTTCTTGGTGATATATGATCATACACTGATATCTGTAGAAGACAGTTCCAAGATACTTAAATCACTGAGTGCTCAAGTCCCTTAAAAATATTGTGCAATTTACATATGACCTAAACACATGATCCAGAATACTCAAAATCCTCTCTAGATTACTTATCATACCTAAATCAATGTAAATTCTGTGTAAATATTTCTTATACTGTAATGTTTAGGGAATGATTAGGAGGGGAAAAGTTCCTACATATTGAGTATAGATGCAAATACTGTTAGGTTGAACTGCACTTTTGAATGCTTCAGTGTAGATGGTCAGATGAATAACTGTGTTCAGGGGCACGCACTGGAGTCTCCATGGCTGATAATGTCAACTTAATTGTGGTGAGGCTGACAAGTGCAATGTCAGTGCTTGACAAAAACAGATGTCCTATTATCTTTACATTTCAAGATCACATTTATCCTATCAGTACTAGGTGACAGTTCAAACTGATGAGCCCTTCACTCACTCCTGGGATTCACTTTGGGATCGAGCCAAATAATCTCACCTCTTTGTGCCCTCAGTTTCCTGGTCTATAAGTGAGGAAAACAGCTTCTTGTTAGAACCATAAAACATGCCTGTGAGGCAGACAATAACCAGGAAAGTCATTTAAAAATATAAAGCACCATAAAATATAGAAATATATGCTCAAATTTTATGAGTAGCATTTATCAACTTACAGTTTCTAGAGTCATTCTTGTTTGTACACAGCATCCCAGCCTCAACTTACAGTTTCTAGAATCATTTTTGTTAGTACACAGTGTCCCAGCCAAATACTATCATTATAACTTCTGGTCACTTACAGGTATCCACTAGATTCTCCATTCACTCTAGATTATTTATTATATCCCCACAAACCACTGGATTGTATACAAAATTTTATTTTCTAAAAATAGCTCCATGAAGTAATTTCTTCATGACAGTTTATTAAGGGCTTTCTTTTCCTCTGATGGCCATGAAAATATCTCAAAATTGTCTATGGAATGTATTTCCCTTACTCATTGTTCAGTTTACAGAGAAGAAGTCAGGTGATTTCAAGGTCCAGAAACCAAATAGATAGTCATCAATGTTTCATTCAAAGGAATCCTAGCAACACAAATCCATTAGCAATGGGACTTAGGGTCTTCTAGTGGTTTTCCCAACATTTCAAGTCTGAGAAGTCTATGTTAATGTCAAAACATTTGCGCAAAATATCTTACAGTGGAATTAGTAACATCTTTCGATGGATCTTCACTGTGTTAGTTAACAGTAATTGTCAATTTAATTGGATTAAGAGAGTCCTCGAGAAATGGCTGGATCATGGGAGCTTTCCACTCATCAGCAGATTAATGTACGATCACTCGTAGCACAGTGTACTGTGAGTGGGTCACTGGAATGTACCTCTGGAGGGCATGACTCTTGCTGGCACCATTCCCAAGCTCTTTCTTGGCTTCCACAGGTCAGGAATGGCCCTGCTCCACAGTATTTCTGGCTCAGAACCAGCACAGCATGACTGAGCTCTCTGAAACCTTCAGCCAAACAAGCTTCTCCTCCTGTATTTGTAAGTGTGAAGTGTTTCATCCTGCCAATAGGAAAAGTGGTTTACACATGTATACATCTGAGATTTAGCATGCAGACAATGAATGAATGGTAAGCAGAGGATCAAGCATCCTCACAGTGCTCAACCCACAGGATGACAACCACTGGCTTACACCTAACATCAGCCGACTTTGTCTTCTCATAGAAAACAATTTCTTGCTTGAAGTGGGAGTAAATAAGAAAAATGCAGAAATTGAGGTGGCAAGCTTTTGGCTTACTGATTCTCATTTTAAATCTTGGAAATGGTTAGTTTTTAACTCAAGTGGGCTCCTATTAGGAAAATATAATTCTCTAAAAGATAAGCTGTTGAGTCTCTTAAAAATCCTAGTTGAAAAGTGTTTACTGCTTGGGACAGTGATCCTCAATAATGTTGATTTTTTTTTTTTTTCTTGTTTCAGAACCTTTGTTTATTCACTCATTTTTATGGCTGGCTCAGCCCACCCCGAGGGAAAGGCTGGCACAGCATGTGGCACCGGGAATCGAACCGAGGTCCCTGAAGCCGCCCAAGCTTTCCCAAGCAGGCACTTTAGACCACTGAGCCATCCTGCCAGGCCAATAATGTTGATTTTAATAGTCACACATTTTATAATAAATATTCTGTTCTGACTTCCTTCTGAAAACCTGTTTATCTCTTACAGTTAAGTAAATCATCCCAAAGAGTAACTTATTACTTCTCACGATTTTGTGAGTTGACCCAGCAGCTCTGCTTCAGATGATGCTAGTTGGGGCTCTGTAACACCTAAGACATTAAAAATGTGCTTCCTTGTATAGCTTGCTGAAGGCTAGACTGCTACTGGCTCAGCTGAGGCCACTGTCCGTGGGCCATACCTCTCTTCCTTGTGAGCCTCCCCATGTGATTTCCAGGGCCTTCATACCAGGGGGCTCAGGAAGAAGTGACTGCAGCCAGGGAAGCAGCCCAGTAACAGGGCAGGTGCTTAATAGTTGAGTGGCCCTGGCTTTAGCCCTCAGGATGCACACACAGACACACAGAGTCCCAGAAACAGAGTTGGAAGCTACCAGCCCCTCAGTGCCAACCCCCACCCCTGCAAAGCTAGGCAGCACCCCTGCTCCTGTATCCTATGGATTAAAGCAGGCCACAGGACCAGCCCATGTTCAGGGAACAGGAAAACAAACTCTGATGATGTTGGGAGGGTTGAGTTATCTTGTGAAGAAACAAAAATCAAAATACAATATTTGGGACAAAAGCTACTATTGTGATCATCTTGGAAAACAGAATCTATCACACATCTTAAAGTGGATTTATCAGATGATATAACTACCTTGTTAATAATTAATAGAAATAAAAATAATTCATAATGTATTTTTTCAATATCTAAATGCTCACATATCACACTAAAAGGTCTATTAAAGTAACCAGCATTGATTTAATAATTACATTTTGATTTCGGAGAAGACCAGAGGTTATTCCATAAAGAGGTATCCTGAAATGAGCAGAGGTAGTAGAATAAAAAAAAATAGTGCTAAGATAAGCAAAAATGCATCAGAGTTGTCTGTATATAATAAGAAACATAACATTACAGAGGAAATATAATACTCTCAGAAATGAGCTCAGTCTTAGCAAAAGTGTAACATCAAAATGATTTCCTCTTTGAGTATAGAAACCATTATTTCAAAATTCTACTATATATGAAGCATATAATTAACTTCTAGTACTTAAAGACTGGAGATCACACCTTTCAAAAGCCATAGTGAATATGAAGTGGATTTTTAGAAAGAAATGAGAGACTGTAGAGAAGGTATGTGATTGATAGCAGAGAGGGCCAGGGCAGGGCAGAGAACAATTACAGCCCTACTCAGTGCACTGAGATAAATGATTTTCAGGTTTGATTTTCACATTAACTTTCTATACTACAAAAATATATAAATGGGGACAAGAAGAAATAGATTAAAATAGTATTTACTACTAAAATAGAGAGTGATTTCTATATTTCATGTGCCACTTAAAAGGATTTTCAACTCTCCTTAATGCAGGATGCAGTTATTCTTACTTTTATACCTACTGCACAGCTGTACTAAAATCTTTATCAACTATGTACCACATAGTGAAGGTCCAGTGAGATAGCTCAGTGGAATAAATGCCTGCTTAGGCAAGCTCAGGGAACAGGTTCAACTCCCTGCACCATTAGCCACACTAACCCACTGAGACCCTGTATTAAACACATAAAGAAATAAATAAAATGACAAATAGTAATCAGAGAAATGTGCCACTCACTTTGGGCACAAGATTTAAGGGTCCTTAAAATTTCAATTTAGTAATCAAGATAAATAGCGTGTTTAAGTACAATCTTTCAGAATATATAACTCAATTATTTAAAAAAAAAAAACCTGCAACGAATAGAACTTTAAAGGCAGAGGCTACAGAGGGAGTTTTGCAGTAATTTGGAAACAATATTATTGTGTCACTTATAATTCCCTCTCTACAATAAATTCCTTTGTAAAGCAGGAACCACTTTGGGTAGCTTCCTAGAAAACGTTTTACTCTTACTAAAGGACCACCAATTCACATTTGTGTTAAAATACTATTGCCAGAGCCAGCCTGACAGCTCAGCAGACTACAACGCCTTGCTTAGGCAGAGCTCAGTGGCCCAGGTTCGATTCCCGGCATGCTGTGCCAGCATCGCCCCACCCCCACAGTGTGCATGAGATGGAGATCGAGGGTGGGCGTGGTGGTACGTGACTGTAATCCCAGCATTTGGGAGGCTGAACACAGGAGAAGCACTATGAGTCCGGTCTACGTAGTGAGACCCTATAGACCTTGTCCCGAATACAGGAAAAAAAGAAAAGAAAAACATACTACTGCCATGTTTATAGTAAGGTATGGGGGGAGGGCAGCTCAGTGGTGAAGTTCTTATTTAGTATATGTGAGGCCCAGGTTCTCGCCCTCGCTCCACTCAAACACCTTCCCACCCAGATATTACTAGATTATTCTTCAGAGCATTTTTTTGGAAACTCCAACAGGATAGGAAAATGTTTTCGTTGCACTATGGGGGCCTGGCCCCCTCCTCTAAGTGCCAGCAGCACCCCCACATACTGCTCCGCATATCAACCCAAAATATCCACACTGGCTTCCAGACTAGCCGGCAAAGTAGCCACTGGCCTGCGGGGGAACTCCGGAAGGCAAGATTACCAGAAATGAGCGCAAAGAAAGAGCACAGGCTGTCCAGGGCTTCGGAAAACTGTCTTGGATACACAGCCAAGGTTGACTTGAAGTTTAATTAAGTCACCCTTAAAGGCTCTCTAGAGTTTTTAAAAATTAAAGAACTTTTAAGATATAACATTGTGCGTTCTGCTTTGGAAACTAGACAACAATAAAGGCTCAAGGCTAAATCAACCGCAATGTTAGTCCAACAACCAATTTAAAGCTCTGCGGTGGAGATATACTACACTGTTGCTCATTTTTTCCCTCTTTCTAGCCACTTACCACTTCATGTGATTAAAGATTATTACTTTTTTTTTTTTTTTTTTTTTTTTTTTTTTTTTTTTTTTTTTTTTTTTTGTGGGACCAGGGTTCGAACTCACGACCTTGCACTCGCCCAGCAGGCACTTGTGCCTCGGAGCTATCTCCCCAGCCCCAAAGATTATTACATTTAATTTGAGGTTTTTCACTGTTTTGCTTGGAATTGAGGGAGCCTGTGGCTCTCACCCTCTTTCCCTCTTTTCCCTCCCCCCTCCCT
>PVJA010055049.1:0-10576 GCA_004027025.1 Myocastor coypus | reverse complement strand
TTGTGCTTCAGCTCTGGTGTATAATCCTTTATGCCTTGGAAGTCATAGCCTTTTATCTCATGGCTTGATCCCAGCCAGCAGTGTGGAATGTAGCTTTCCATCTTGCTGGATTCACATGTTTTTGGGCATTATGGGATGGGTAACACTGCTCTTACTCTACTACATTAGATTCATTTCATTGTTTTATTTGTAACTTGGTAGCCCCCCTCCCTCCCTTCCACACACAATCTTTCAAACATTAGATTTCATAAAGGCAGAGGATATCTTTATTGTTCACTGCTCTATCTGTACCTTGCAAAGTATCTAAAATCAGCATGTCCTCAGATGTTTGTCAGTGAATGATTGCTCTTCCTTGTTCTCGTTCTCACCAGTCCTGTGCATTGTGTTAACTGGAATCAAATGTGTTTGTATTTCTCTGTCCAGTTTGAGTTCTTGGGATCTTCACTAAGTGAGAGCACACCTCCCGGTTGGTGACAGACATGATGTTTCATCGGTTCCTGTCGATTATCCGAAGCCAAAGAACCAGCCCAAGATGGCAGAACCAGTGTTTAGCGAGAAGCAGTGCATCAGCTGCCGAGGCCCATTCTGTTACCCTGCCTGCCCAGGCCGAGGTGGTCATCTGTGGGGGTGGAATCATGGGCACATCTGTGGCCTATCACCTCTCCAAGATGGGGTTAAAGGACATCGTGCTTCTGGAGCAGGGGAGGTAAGCACCAGGCTGAACTTGGTTTGTAGCTCTGCTGCACTAGTGCCATGGGCTGCCCTCGTTCTCGCTCCTTTCTCTGCTAGTGTCCCAACCATAACCAGTGTAAGTAAGTGTTGGTCAGTAACAGCTCAAGGAGAATCAAGATGAAATGACCTTTGGGAATTGCCTAATGCTTGTGTTTTGTGTATTTTAGAGGTGGCAGATGTCAGCAAATCAGTTGATGTCATTGTTGTAATCATCCAGCAAAGTAACTCCATAGCTTATGAACAGATACAAAAGTGGCTACAGAATTTCTGTCACTGTTTTTCATTTAATTAACCAACTTGATTATTTATTTGTGGCCAGCTCAGCCCACCCTGGGGGCAAGGCTGGCTGGCATATGGTGCGGAGGATTGAACTGTGGTCCTTGAGTGTTTGCCTAAGTTTGCCTAAGCAAGCACTTTAGACTATCAAGCTATCTTGCCAGCCCCATAATTAACCAACTTTAGAATGTTTTTTTGGTTTTTTGAGACAGGGTCTCACTATGCAGTTCAGGCTGGCTTTGAGCTCACTTTTGTAGCCCAGGCTGGTCTCGAACTCGCACTGATCCACCTGCCTCAGTCTCCCAAGTGCTGGGATTACAGGCATGCGCCACCACGCCCGGTAGAATGTTTTAAGATTTAAAGAATTGTGAAGATTGTAAAGAATTTCCATTTGTCTTATGCTCACATCCACTTTTTTTTTTTTTTTTTTGTCTTTTTGAGACAGGGTCTCGCTATGCAGTTGAGGCTGGTCCTGAGCTCACATTTGTAGCCCAGGCTGGTCTCGAACTCGCACCAATCCTCCTGCCTCAGCCTCCCGAGTGCTGGGATTACAGGCGTGAGCCACCACGCCCGGCCACATCCACTTTTTATTAATGTATTACTTTGAGAGCTTTGATTAATGAGCCAGTATTTATACATTAGTATTAACAAAACTCTACACTTATTTATATACATTATGTATTTGGTACAGGGTCTCACTGTGCAGCATGAACTTGAAGTGATCCTCCTGTCTCAGCCTCCCCAGCACTGGGATTACAGGCATGCACCATCATGCCCAGTCTTCTTCTCCTTCTTCTCCTCCTGCTCCTCCTTTTTTTTTTTGTCTTTTTGACAGGGTCTTGCTATGTAGTTCAGGCTGGTTTTCAGCTCACTTTTGTAGCCCAGACTGGTCTCAAACTTGCGTTGATCCTCCTGCCTCAGCCTCCAAAGTGCTGGTATTATAGGCGTGCTCTACCACACCTGGCTTACATTTTTTTCTTTCTTTTTTTTTATTTTTTATTTTTGCGGTACCAGGGATTGAACTCAGGACCTTGCACTTGCCAGGCAGGTACTTGTGCCCCTGAGCTATCTCCCTACCCCTGGCTTATATTTTTTTAAAGTTAATAAAATCTTTAATTTTATGTGCAAAGAATTAGCATGATCTCTCACCGAGTACATGTCATGGATACTCCATTGAAGGACAATCACTTAGTCCAGCATGATGGAAATGGTATCATTTTTGTTTTGACAGAAACACTGGCAGCTCATTTTTCTGGATGGTATCAGTTTGAGTACAGGTGGCAAGAGTCTCCCCAGGAGGCTCCAGAAGAGCTGCTGATGACCCACGTTGCCTTCAGCAGTTCAAGGAGGCGACAGAACAAAACAAAACATGCTGTATTTATATTTTTATTTCTGTTTTTTTGAGGGGGTACTGGGAATCAAACTCAGCACCTTGTGCTTGCCATGCAAGTGTGTGCCACTGAGTTATAGCCCCAGCCCTGTATATGTATATGTGTGTGTGTGTGCATGTGTGTGTGTGTGTGTGTGTGTGTGTGTGTGTGTGTGTTGCTGAGAATTAAAAAAAACTTTGTGTGCATTAGGTAAAAACCTTATCACTGGGGCCAGGGTGACAGCTCCATGGAACAAGTGCCTTCCTGGCAAGTGCAAGGTTGTGAGTTTGAACCCTGGCCCCCCCCACAAAAAAAAACACTATCACTGAGCTACACCCTCAACCCCACACTCTTGTCACAGCCTGCCATGAATTGTTGTTATATCACCATACAGATGATGTTAGACATACAATAAATGACTCCATTTACACCCTTTTCTCCTCTATGCTGTTGTATATTTTACTTCTATGTATATTACAGGCCCTATGTTTGCAATAAATATTGACCATTTATTTATTCATTTGATAGGGTCTCACTATGTAGTCCAGGCTGGTCTCAAATGTACCAGATAGCCCTGGTGCTAAACTCTCTCAGCCTCCTGTCTTTGCCTTCCAAGTGCTGACATTATGTCAGTGTGACAGCAGACCCTATGAGCAATCTTTTTTATTTATTTTTTTGGCATCAGAATTGAACTCAGGACCTTGTGCTTGCTAAGCAGGTGCTGTACCACTGAGCTATATCCCAAGCCTGAGCAGACTTTTTTAGTAATTTATTTTGAAATAATTTCCAATTCACAAAAAAGCTGCAGGAACACTACAAAGTACCTACTCACCTCCTTGCCCCAGCTCAGTGGTTGTCCACATGCTAATGCACCTGTTGCAGCACTTGTGGAGGGGTAGAAGACACAGGCGCAGCAATGTGGACATACCCACCCTTTATGATGAGCATTTTTCTGGTGATTTGAGCACAAGCTGCAGACCTAATGCACCAGCACTCTAAGCATTTAGGAACAATTCAGGGACTTTATGAAAGTTTCTCAAAAAATAAAAAAGGCTGAACATGGTGGAGAACACCTGTAATTCCAGCATGTGACAGTCTTGTAGAGGAGAATTGTTGAAAATTCATGACCAGCCTGAACTACATATTGGGACCTTGTCTCAAAAAGACAAAAAATAAAGGTGAAAAAGGGCTGGTAATGTATCTCAGTCCAAAGACTCTTTTTTTTTTTTGTCTTTTTGAGACAGGGTCTCAATGTTCAGTTCAGGCTGGCCTTGAGCTCACTTTGGTAGCCCAGGCTGGTCGCAAACTCACATCCATCCTACTTCCTCAGCCTCCCGAGTGCTGAGATTACAGGCTTGCGCCACCACGGCCGGCTAGTCCAAAGACTCTTGCATCACCAGTTTGAAAAACAAAAAAACAGAAAGCTTAGGAAAAAAGAAAAAAGAAGAAAAAGCTCAGTGTCAAAGAACAGTGCCAGTCCTTTTTCTGATCTTTTATTTTTCCTTATTCATATTAACACTTTATCTTGCTTCTTGGACCTATAAAAAGAGAAACACCACTTGCAGTTGGATTGTCTGTGCTGGGGAAATTTCCTGTATGTTGTACATCAAGAGATCAAGAGTATGGTTTCATAATGCTTCCTTGATTTCCAAGATTATCATTATTATTTAAATTTAGGTGTTTAGGGGCTGGGGAGATAGCTCCATGGCACGACTGCCTGCCTGGCAAATGCAAGGTCTTGAGTTTGAACCCTGGTCCTGAAAACAAAAAAATTTAGGTGTTTAGTATGGAGTCTTACTATGCAGCTGAGACTTATAGTGATCCTCCTATTTTCAGCCTTCCCAGCACTGGGATTGTAGGTGTATGCCACCATGCCCAACTTCAGTACTCCTGGCTGTTATGATATGTGGTACTGGGGCTCAAACCGTGGTCCCTGCACTTGGCTTAGCAGGCACTTAGTCCACTGAGCTATCTTGCTGGCCTGATTTCCAAGGTCATTGTTTTTGTTTTGAAACAAGGTATCTCTATAACTCAGGCCAACCCGAACTCACTATCTAGTCCTGACTGGCCTCAAACTTAAGTCCTGCTCTTTCCTCCATCTTTCCGTGCTGCCATAATGGTGCGCATGAATGTCCTGGCTGATGCTCTCAAGAGCATCAACAATGCTGAAAAAAGAGGCAAACGCCAGGTCCTGATTAGGCCGTGCTCCAAAGTCATTGTCCGGTTTCTAACTGTGATGATGAAGCATGGTTACATTGGTGAATTTGAAATCATTGATGATCACAGGGCTGGAAAAATTGTTGTGAACCTCACAGGCTGGTTAAACAAGTGTGGGATGATTAGCCCCAGGTTTGATGTACAGCTGAAAGACCTGGAAAAATGGCAGAATAACCTTCTCCCATCTTGTCAGTTTGGTTTCATTGTATTGACAACCTCAGCTGGCATCATGGATCACGAAGAAGCGCAACAAAAACACACAGGAGAAAAAATCCTGGGATTCTTTTTCTAAGGATGTAAAACAAAAATAAAATGCCTCAGTGGACTCTGGTGCTTCCAAAAAAAAAAAAACTTAAGTCCTTTGCCTCAGTCTTTTGAGTGCTGGGATTGTACATGTGTACTACCACATCTGACTCAAAGTCTCTCTTACTTTGTCAAATCTTTTTTTTTTGCAGGTACTGAGAATCAAAAGCAAGTGTGCCACTAAGCTATTTCCCTGGCCCCTAAATAGTTTTTGTTTCCCTTCAGTGCTCAGGATCGAACCCAGGTTTTTGTGCATGGTAGGCAAGTGTTCTACCACTGTGCTACATCTTCAACACTATGTATATAGTGTTTAACTTTGAGACAGAATCTCATTAAGTTGCCCAGGCTGGCTTCAAACTTTCATTTCTCCTCTGCAAAAGCTGGAATTACATCCATCTTGATTGTGTGTGTGTGTGTGTGTGTGTGTGTGTGTGTGTGTGTGTGGTCTCACTACATAGCTCTGACTTATAGTGATCTCCCTGTTTCCTGCCTCCCAAGTGCTGGGATTATAGGCGTGTGCCACCACGCCCGGACTCCATCCCCAGCTCAGCACACCTGAGAATGGCCAGTGTGGCAGGTGGGGCCAGGAATTCAACCTTGGCCCCTCACTTCCCCAAACAAGTGCTTAATCCACTATCCCGCCAGCCCTCCATCTTGTTTGTTTGTTTATTTATTTATTTTGTGGGACCGGGGTTCCAACACACGACCTTGCACTTGCCAGGTAGGCACTTAATGCCACGGAGCTATCTCCCCAGCCACTTCCACCTTGAAATTTAAAAAAATTTAATTATTAGTGTGTTCTATCCATGGAAACTGTTAACTTGTTTCAATGTAAATATTTCTAGGGCCCAGCGGGATGGCTCAGTGGTCTAAAGCGCCTGCTTGGGAAAGCTTGGGCGGCTTCAGGGACCGTGGTTCGATCCCCTGCACCACATGCTGGGTCAGCCCTGCCCTCGGGGTGGGCTGAGCCAGCCATAAAAATGAGTGAATAAACAAAGGTTCTGAAGAAAAAAATAAAATAAAGAAGTCTTAATAAGTAAATAAATATTTCTAAATGAGAAACCCTGAGGACATTCACTTTTTTTTTTTTTTTTTTTTTTTTTTTTTTTTGTCTTTTTGAGACGGGGTCTCACTATGCAGTTCAGGCTGGCCTTGAGCTCACTTTTGTAGCCCAGGCTGGTTTCGAACTCACAGCGATCCTCCTGCCCCAGCCTCCCGAGTGCTGGGATTACAGGCGTGCGCCACCACACCCGGTGACATTCACTTTTTGATTTAATTTGTTGATCTAATTCCTATAATGCCTTGGAATTGACCTAACAGACTCTGTAAGCCTAATGTTTTAAAATAAGTATACCATGACAATGGCTTGTGAAATGTTTTCCTGCTTCCCTTTAACAATCATTATTCCCTCTTCTCTGTCACTACTGCTCTCCCTCTCAGGGTGGTTCCGAGTGTTATCTGCACATTAGAGTCACCTAGGGAGCTTGGAGCACATTCAAATTCCCAGAACAAACCAGAATCTGGTGGTAAGGCCCAGCATGAGTATCTTCAGGAGCTTCCCAAAGAACTCTTAAGGTCTACCCCATGCTGAGAGCCACTGTCAGGGCTGACACATGGGTACTGGCCTGGCACAGCTAGGTACAGCTCTTTGCAGTGGTCATGCATTAGTCAGATGATAGGGGCCCGGCGGGATGGCTCAGTGGTCTAAAGCGCCTGCTTAGGAAAGCTTGGGCAGCTGCAGGGACTGTGGTTCGATCCCTGGCACCACATGCTGCGCCAGCCCTGCCCTGAGGGCAGGCTGAGCCAGCCATAAAAATAAATAAATAAACAAACAAAAGTTCTGAATTAGTCAGATGATAGAAGCATTGTCTTTTTTCCTTTTTCTATTTATTCATTCATTCATTCATTCATTTATTTAGAGACAGGGTCTTGTATGAAGTTCAGGCTGGCCTTGAGCTCACTTTTGTAGTCCAGGCTGGTCTCGAACTCGCACCAATCGTCCTGCCTCAGCCTCCCAAGTGCTGGGATTACAGGTGTGCACCACCACGCCTGGCTTGTCTATTTTTCTTAATACTGGCGATTGAACCCGAGCCTTATGCATGCTAGCCAAGGTCTCTCTCTACTCCTGACCTACATCCCCAGTGCCCTTTTTTTGGAGTAAAATTTTACAGTGTTTGTCCAGGCTGGCCTCAAATTTGCTATCTTCTTATCTTATCCTCCTGTGTAGCTGGGATTACAGAATTGTGCACCCCCCCCATGAATCTTTCTTTAGGAAGCTGATAATCTGACACAGGAAGCAGAATTAATTAATTAATTAATTAATTAATTTGGTGGTACCAGGGATTGAACTCAGGACCTTATGCTTGCCAGGCAAGCACTTACTATACTGAGTTGTCTTCTTGGCCCCAGGAAGCAGAATTTAAGAATAAACTCATTAAACTCCAATAGCAGTAGCACCAGCACAGATGGTCAGTTGCTGAGGGATGCTCACCACTCGCCTCCTTACCCAACATGTAGATGCTTTGCAGGGCTAGGTGTTTGGGCACAAGCATTACAGGGACTTGTCATGTTCTGTTGTCTACCACAAATGGAAGAATATTTTTTCAGTTTAGATTTTATTTTTGGATAGTAAATACATGATTCAGAACTGAACATTATGTAAAGAATGTAAAGGAAACAAATCTCTTCTATCCTTGATCTCTGATCACAAGTTTCCTACCCTAGAGGCAAGTTAAGTTTCAGTTACATTCCCTATGTAGACAAACTAAGCAGATATCCATGGGTCAGCATGTACATGTATATATGAGTATTCTTTTCCCCTTATTGTATATGAGCTCTAGCACTATTCTTCTGACTTAGTGTAGAAAGAGTTCTCTTTGTTTTGCTGTGTAGTATTCCACTGTATGCATGATCTCCAAAATTTTATCAGTCTACCTTCTATATATTTAAGTTTTTTATTTCTTTTTGATTTCTTTCCTCTTCCCTCTCACTTTCTCTCCCTTTCTTTTGGGTATGGTTCTGGAGATTGAACCCATGCTTCATGCCTGCTAAATAAGTGAACTTCATCCCTAGGCCTGTTTCTGTTTTCTGATATTACAGATAATATTATAGTGAGGAACTTTGAACTTGTACTCACAGATATCTGAGTCTGCCTAATAGCATTTTGCACCCATCCTCCAGGCTGGCTGCTGGCTCTACCAGGTTCTGTGCTGGCATCCTGAGCACTGCCAGGCACTTGACCATTGAGCAGAAGATGGCAGACTATTCAAACAAACTCTTACCAGCAACTAGAGCAAGAAACAGGGATCCAAACAGGTAAGCAAGTGTTTACTGCTCCACCGGAGCCCAAACTCTTTAGTATTTAAGATATCTGGGTCTGGTTTTATACCTGATCTGCCTGTGGTTTGGTTCTTGAGACCTGGGTTTTAGTTCAGACTGCCATCAGCCAGGGTCTTGGCATGGACAAGTCACATAGGTTGCTGAGCTATCTTTAGTTTCCTTGTCTATAAAATGAGGGAATCTGGGCCAGGGTATAGCTCAGCAGCACAGCACCTGCCTGGCAAGCCTAAGGTGTTTGATTCCCAGTTCCAAAACAAAGGGAGGATCAGATCTTTTTCAGATCCTTTAATTCTTTTTTTTTTTTTTTTCTCCCCCTTGATGCTGGGGATGAAACCCGAGTCTCCAACTCCTATAGTTCCTGGGCCATTTCCTATGTACTTTATTCAGGTAAGTACAGAAAATGGCAACAGTTAGCTCCTAAGCAAAGAGGAGAACTTGAGTTCAAGTATTTGACAGTTATGTCATAATTTAACCCACTAAAGTTCCAGTATCATTATAAAACAGACATATGCTTCTTGTTATTTATGTAATTAGAAGGGAAAGAACAAAGGGCGCTACTGTAAGCTAAATACCACTGGAATACGTGGGAAATATTTCAGGAACAGCAGGAATTCCATTTGATAGCAAGTGAAAAGAGGGTCTGCCAGAGGCCAGAGCCATGCCCCTGGCCACTTTGCCTTGCTTCCCCTCCTCCCTGCTCTCTGGAGTTGGCATCAGAGGAAGCCCTGTGGTATCATTGAATTTGGTTTGGTTTCCTCCTGAGACAAGAGCTCTGGAGGGAACATAGTAAAAGTGGTTCTGTTGGATTGTCTGAGTCTTTGGGGAAGGTGCCTGCTATATCTGGGGCAGGAGGAAAATAGTCCCTTTTGGTTAGATATAGTTCGATAGCAACGGGGTGCTTGAATTATTATATCAAGCAGGGTTTGAGCTGGAAGCATGCCACAGAATGGCCTAGAGATGGTACAGCTGATTTCCTGTTCACTGGTTCACGATTAGTGTTGCACTGAGCTTGACATGATTCACTTGGCTCCTTGTGCAAGGGATTTGGGTTGTAGCCTTTTCCTAAGATAGGCTAATTAGCCTGGTGTTAGTTCTGGGTCATAGCCCAGAGCCCTTGATTTGTTTCAACTAATTTGATGCTTGAGGGACAAGTTGGGGGGTAGGGATAGGAAACTTTTAGAAAGTTTAGCAAGGGAGTTTAAAGATATTGACCATATGTGTCACCTTCATCCTAGGGCCATGACACAGTGAAAGCCTGGGGGCTTCAGGGCTTTAGTGGCAGAGTGTTCTCTGTTAGCCTTGTGTACCTTTGCACTACCATGAGAAGTGTTATTGCCTCTGTGTGTGTGTGTGTGTGTGTGTGTGCGCGTGTGTAATGTTTTATGCAAAAATATAAGTGCAGCCTATTATAGCATTCAATTTTATGCATACGGCTACAAAATTGAATGCATGTTAGTTTATAAAGTGGTATGTTACACACAAGACTAGTAGGCAAGTTTAAAAAAGAAAATGTCTCTGAACTGTCATGGTATGATTTCGGTGATACATTGGTTTTTGTTTTTTCTTTTTGAGACAGGGTCTCACTGTGCAGTTCACTTTTTATTTATTTATGTTATAGCTGGCTCAGCCTGCCCCCCCCAGGGGGGGGCTGGCACAACATGTGGTGCTGGGGATCAAATCACTGTCCCTGCCATTGCCTAAGCTTGCCTAAGCAGGAGTGTTAGACCACTGAGCTATCTAGCTGGCCCTGTGATACCTTTTTTTCTTTTTTGGCAGGACCAGGGTTCAAACTCATGACTTTGCACTTACCAAGTAGGCACTTGTGCCATGGAGCTATCTCCCCCCCACCATGATACACTGTTAAATGAGGAAACAAAACATGTAAAGAGGAGTTAGGGTGTGTATAGTGGGGTTCAGTCTCCAGCACCACAACCCTCACCCTATACACAACAAGTGTTCGTGGAGGATAAAGCAAAAGCTAATGTAAAGAAATGACTGGTTCCTGGCCAGGGCAAAGTAATAAGGAGTAATGAGCCTGGAACGTTTTGGGGTGCCAGGAAGTAAGCAAGTGAGGGGCACATGTCAGAGGTTCAGAGGGGCTGCTGGAAGGGACTCCTGGTGGGCAATTCTGGGGCCATCAAAGCAAGGAAATAGATGAAAGCAGTGGATTACCACAGTGTAAAAAAACAGGAATCCACAAGTCCATATGGATAAAAACTACATTAGGAAGGTGGGAGAACAATAACTTCCGTCATAATGATCATTTCAAGCAAGAATTGCATCATGGACAAGAGTCGTGTGCAGCCCGTCAAGCTGGCTAAGATCCTCAAAGTGCTGGG
>PVJA010055048.1:0-11310 GCA_004027025.1 Myocastor coypus | reverse complement strand
TCGAACTCACACCAATCCTCCTGCCTCAGCCTCCCGAGTGCTGGGATTACAGGCGTGAGCCACCACGCCTGGCTTTTTTGTCTTTTTGAGACAGGGTCTCGCTATGCAGTTGAGGCTGGCCTTGAGCTCACTTTTGTAGCCCAGGCTGGTCTCGAACGCGCACCAATCCTCCTGCCTCAGCCTCCCAAGTGCTGGGATTACAGGCATGTGCCACCACGCCCAGCCTTTTAGCCACTTTTGCAGTAATTCTGAATAGTCTCTCCCTATTAAAAAAAAAAAAAAAAAAAAAAGACAAGTAAGCCCAAAAGTCCAAACACCTTAGTGTATTTCCTTAAGAACAGTTTCTCGGGTCAATATTCTGCATATATTGGTGCGTCTTTTCAGGGCCTTTGTGATATTGATGGTTGAACCCTGGGTGTAGTACATGCTAGAAAACTAGTCTGTCACCAAGCTATTTTTAAAACTTTTATTTATTTATTTATTTTTGATGTGTGTGTGTGTGTGTGTGAGACTGGATCTCTCTAAAATCCCAAGTTGGCCTCAATATTGTTTTTATACGTTGAACCTCTTTAATTTAGGGAAGGGTCTACAGGGTGTTCAGTCTCACTATTAGATTGGATTCCTAGTGATCTGCCCGTTTACAGCCTCCCAAGAGTTAGGATCACAGGCGATCCACCACGCCCAGTCTCACTTGTCTCAGCTGTGGGGGTGGGGAATCGGGGACTGAACCCCCAAACCCTGCTCCTGTTTGCAGGCACTTTAATTCGCTGAGCTACTTGGCTCCCCTTGCTTTAACCTCTTTTTTTTTTTTTTTTTTTTCAGAACTGGGGATTGAACTCAGGCCCTTGCACTTGCCCGGCAAGCACTTATTCTACTGAGCTATCTCCCCAGTACCTTTGACCTCTTGAGTAGCTGTCATCACAGGCCTGGAACACCATCCCTTGCTATAATACTGTAATTAGTAGACTTATGTGTAAAAAAGTTTTTTTTGAGACAGGGTCTTACTATGTAGTGCAGGCTGGCTTCAAATTCATGATGTTCCCCGTCTCAATGTTTGAGTCCGGGGATTACAGGTGTGTGCCACCATACCTGGCTTTTTTTTTTTTTTTTTTTTTTTTTTGGCAGAACTGGGGTTTAAACTCAAGACCTTGAACTTGCCAGGCAGGCACTTGTGCCACAGAGCTATCTCCTCAGCCCCTTCATGCCTGGCTTTATGTGCTCTACTAAATCAAGTTTTCACAGAATGGTCTCTCTAGTATTTGGAGTTGGTCAGAATCTTGAGTCTCTGGGCTTGGAAGATAGTGTGGTGCTATCCGTGCTTGCCTGGCAAGTACAGGAGGAGAGGAAAGCTTTAATTTTTTTCTGGTATTGGAAATCAAATTCATGGGGCTGGTGAGATCGCTCAGTGGTCTAAAATGCCTGCTTAGGTGAGCAAGCTTAGGCTAACCACAGGGACTGCAGTTCGATCCCAGGCACCACATGTTGCGCCAGCCCCAGAGCAAGCTGAGCCTGCTGTAACATATCTATATGTAAAAAAAAAGTGGCAGTGCAGAAATCAAGTTCATGATTTGTGCATATCAGGTGGGCACTGTGTCACTGAGCTAAATCCTTGGCCCTATATTTGTTATTTAAAAAAAAATCTTTTTATTTGATGCAGGGTCATGCTACATAGGTGGGACTCATAGTGACCTTCCTGTCTCAGTCCCTGAGCTCTGGGATTAGACATGCCCTACCACGCTGGGTTCTGTCACAGCATGAGGTCCTGGAGATGGAGCTCCAGTCCTTGTGCTTGCTAGGCAGGCCTTTAGACAGCCGAACTATCTCCCCACCCCTCAGTTACTGAAAATAAAACTATTAAAAGTTTTATTGACCCAATGTGCATATAATGTGATCTTGATAGTATGACTTTAATTTTTTTTTTTTTTTTGGTGGAACCAGGGATCAAACTCAGGACCCTGAACTTGCCAGGCAAGCACCTGTGCCCTTGAGCTATCTTCCCGGCCCCATGACTTTAATATTTTGTGGTGCAAGATTGAATGCAGGACAACCGCAAGGTGATGCACATACTTACAATGTAGCAAAACTTTCTGCCATTGTTACCCTTTAAAGTACTTATAAAGTATCCTTGTTTCTTTTTTTGTACTCTTGTCTAGTAAATAGGAATTGAACCAGAGTTTCAGATTGAGTTGCAACCCATCCTTTTAAATTACAACAAGGTTTCCTTAAATTGCCCAGGCTTGAATTTGCGCTCTTCCTGCCCTAGCCTCCTAGAGTGCTAGGATTAAGCAGAAGTGCCACCACACCCGGCTCCACATCCCATCTTGGAGAATTCTTATTTTATCAAGTTCGTATAAGCCAACCAGGGCTCTGGCCAAGATCTGTCCTTACAATGCGGCCAGCGGAGGCCGGCTCCTGACGTCTCGCGCGGGGCTCGGGCAGCTCCTGTCCGGGCTGATGACCCGGTCTCTTATTCCCTCCAGGCTAATCTTCGGCACAATTCGCTAAGTGGAGCCGGGATCGCCAGTTTGGTGCCCCGAAGGCCACGGAGAACCCCGCCACAGCCCACAGCGAAGGCCTCCGCGCCCTAGGGCAGAGCCGCCCAAGTTGGTTGAGAAACCAATCTCGCGAGAGAGCCGGGAAGGGGCGTGGCTTGGGGGCGCGCGTGCACGCGCCCGCGAGCCGTTAGGGCGGAACCCTCTTGGGTGGGGCGGGCCGAGCAACGGCGCTTGGACGCCAGTTGGTGGAGCCCCCGCGGGAAACGTATTAGCGCGAGGAGCGTGCGCGCCCCCGCCGCGGCGACGGTAGCGGCGAGCGGCGTCAGAGCCGTGGTGGGGGGGCTGACGGCTTCTGGCGGGTGGCGGTGTTGGAAGCGAGAGCTTGCCTAGCCCGTGTCGCTTCTGTCCCTGGAACAGGACGGAGTGTGGATACGAGGGTCGCTTTCAGAGGGTGCCGTCTTCCACGTACACAACGTTGTGAGGAGCGCAGCCCGGACGCTCCCACGACTCTACCGGCTCCCCTTCCTCAGGCCGCGAGGAGGCAGCGGCGGCGGCCAACGAGACAGCAGCTCACCTCCCCCTTCCCCTTTCCCTCATTCCCCCGCCCGAAAGGGCTGCTCTGCGCCCCACCCCCGCCCGTCCGCCCTCTACGCCGCCGCCATGTCGGCGCAGGCCCAGATGCGCGCGATGCTGGACCAGTTGATGGGCACCTCCCGGGACGGTAAGCCTCTGCCAGAGCCCTGGGGGTGGGGGAGGGGACGGTGCCGACGACGGAAGGGGTTTGAGTCGAGCGCACCTGGGCGCGCGCGTGCGGCTGAGTAAGGGGCTCCCAGATTGGTAACACGCGGTCCCCGGGTCCCGTCCCATCCAATTGGGGCTTGGCAGGCGGGCTTGGGGGCGGTGACCGTGCGGATTGGCGGGAACTGCTGCCAATGGGGCGAGGCGGGGCCTGGGGCTGAAAGGAGAGTTTGTGCTTTTACTGTTGACTTGGCAGGGATGGGAGAGCCCACGTCTCTCGTGCGTAGTCGGGCGATCGGTTTTGTCGCTGATTTGGTATCTGCGGACCGTTAGAGCTTCCGCCCCCGATATAGTTCCTCAAACCGGAGCTTTGGGATCATCTCTCGCGGCGGTCCTCCAGAGTATTTAGAAAGAGCCCCCACTTTTCCCCTTCCTGGGTCTGGAGGAAATCTTACTGCCAACCCCGTCCCGGAGATGTACCGTGAAGCCCCACGGAATCAACCATTTTTATGGAAAATCTGACCCAAACCATGGTTTCTTGAAATGGGTGTGTTTGGCCCCATTTTGTGAGAAGAAAAATATTATGGCCCGTTTTTCTGAGGGACCTCCATTTTGTTAGACAGTTTAATAGAGGCTTTGTTCAGTAAATATTGACAAATCTTGCATTCGCCCCAAATAGAACCATTTTGGAAATTTGATGCCCAGTGAAGCAGAATTGAGGGAAACAAAGAGCTTTTTAGGCACTTAGGTTAGAATTTCTGTAGGAAGCCACGATGTGTTGGATTGTCCTTTGTCATAAAGAGAATTTTTAAATAAAGTGATGAAATGCTGTTCTTGTGACGATGGTAATTTCTAACGTATTCTTTCAAATTCAGTTTAAATCCTTTCCAGCATGGTGGAAAGGTCTAGTTTAGTACTTAAGCAAAATCCTTTTTATATATTGCTTGTTTGGGCAAATAGTTTCTTAGCTATTTAAATCCCCCCCCCCCCCCGACAAGTTATTTACATTGGTTTAGAAAAGACACTTCAATTTAGTTTATACCAGTAGCTTTTATAATTAAGTACTGTGCAACAAAATATGTGAGGTTACAAGGACTTTTATTGCAGTGTTTTAGCAGTGCATATAAACAATGGCATTTCAGGTTTTTTTAAGACCCTGTAGAATATAGACAAGTAACTAGATGGGCAGTTCGTGCAGTTCATGGTTGTGTAGAGAGGAAGAAAAGGCTGAGAAGATGAATTTTATTTATGTAGTAAGCTTTGAAAGTTAACATTAATTAAAAATGTCATCTGGGTGTGGGAGTACATGCCCATAATCCCAGCACTGTAGGAAGCTGAGGCCAGAGGATAACAACTTAGGCAAAATTTAGCAAGAACGCCCCCCCCCCAAAAAAAAAGCTTGGACTCTAGCACAGTCAGAATTCCTGGGTTCAGTCCCCAGTGGGATGGGGATTTTTTTTTTTTTTTTTAATTTCTGTAGCAGGGGTTGGAACTCAGGAACTTGCAGGGGCTTATGCTTCAGAGCTATCTATATCCCTGGCTTCTCAAACTTTTTAACTGTTAATCTTTTTTACATTTAGAAACAATGGTTTATAACTGCAGCATGTCTTAATATTGCTTGTTTTACAACATGAGAGGGTATTGAGAAGGGGGCCTCATGTAGACTTTTATTTTGGGTTTTCTTCAGACAGGGCCTCACTTAGGCAGCTCAGGCTGGCCTTGAATTCCCTTTATAGCCTAGGCTGTTTTTGAACTCATAGTGATCCTTCTGCCCCAGCCTCCTGAGTTCCGGGAGTTGCAGATGTGGGCTACCTCACCCAGCTAATCCAAAATCTTGAGAGTAATCCACCTTTTTCTTTTTTGAGTCAGGATCTTGCTGTGGACCCTGTTCAGACCAGCCTTGAACTCATTGTGTAGCCCAGGCTGGCCTTGAACTCATAGCAATCCTTCTGCCTCAAAGTGCTAGGATTACAGACATGTGCCACTATGCCCTGTAATCTTTATAATTATAGAAATCACAATTCTTTTCATCCTTGATGGATATTGTTTTTGACATTTTGTGCAGATTTGATTTCCTTTTCTGGTGTTTGTTTTGAGACGAGTCTTGCCATGCTGTCCAATCTGGGCTTGAACTCACTATGTAACCCAGGCTGGCTTTGAACTTGCTGCTGTGGCCAGCTAGGTTTCCTCTTAGTACTGGAAGGGTAATGAAGATAAACACCACCTGATATGTTTCCATACTAGACAGGTCATCTACTATTGCGAAGTTGAACTAATATTTATGTCTATATGTGTTTTGGTGCATGCATTCCCAATAGAAAGCTGGATTTCTTAAGATCCCTTCTGGTTTGTATACGAGTAAATTTACATATTTTATGTCTGCTACTGGGTTTTTTAAATTTTAGTTTTTATGTTTGTTTATTTTCAGAGACAGGATCTTACTTTGTAATTCAGGCTGGCCCTGAGTAGCTGTGTAGTAGAGGTTGGCCTTGAACTCATAGAGATCTTCTTGCCTCAGCCCCCCAAGTGCTGGGATTACCTGTGTGGGGCACCACACCTGCCTTCACGTTACCAGAGTTTTTTAACTTAGAGACATAAAGAGTTTTTATGCAGACTCACATTTACCAGCCCACCATGGTACTATTTTTAGATGAAATGACTGGATTTTTACTGCCGTGCTGGGTCAAAAGTAAGAAACATACTACTTTCAAGGAAAAGAATTTTTTTCAGATATCTAAATTAGTTCTTTTATGATACAGGAATCAGCGTAGTCTTTTCCTTATGACTAGATTTTTAATGAATTTATGTATTTGATTTTAAAATTGAGAATCTTTAATTAGGATTATTCTTTTTTAGCAGTCAACCTCAAGTTATTCAGGGATAGGGGAGCTTGGACACATCACTGGATAACACCATGTACTTTGAAGCCATATAGTGGGAAGTGTTGTATTGGATGCAAACAGCATATTGGGGGATGCTATTGGGTGTCTTTGGCACTAAGAGGTGGAAATGGGGATCCAGGAGGTGGGAGAGAGATGGCAAAGGTAGGTAAGGAGGGGATTTTAGACAGCTTTGTTCATTGTTGTTTGTGTATTTTTAATCTGATTGACTTAAGTATAATGCTGCTACTCTTCTTCTGGGTAATGGAACTCAAGGTGGCAGTAACCCCCTCAACATTTAGTGTCCTATCTGAAAGAATCTGAAGCGGCTTTATGAGTCCCAGGGCTCTGATAACATGTTGCTTCCTTTTTCTGAAAGATTTGTCCCCTCTATTCTCAAATTTTTACTTAGTACCTTTATAAAATTCTTGGATATGTAAGTCTGTTGTGTCTGATCTTGAATTATTTAAAACAGTTAATCATATAGCTTATCTGTTTCACTGGAATCCTCAGGAATAGGAATTTTGGTGGCAGGGAGAGGTAATTTGGGATCACTGGGCACAGCCAGAGAGACAGGATTTGGTGAGTGGTGCAAGGGGGGCTTTGCTTTGGCAGTTGAGGGTAGCATGATGGTGCTGGGAGGTTGGGCAGGGATGCAGTTAGGAGGTGGGAGAGGAATGCATAAGGGAGGTGGGAGGGCCAAAGACAAACTTTGCCTTCTTTGCAATTTTGCCTAGGGCCCTGGTGGTGGCAACCGCCTGTGTGCCACTGAAAATCGTGCCGATGCCTGGCATACTGCATAAATGGAAGCAGGGTACCGCGTGAGTTGAAACATTGGTCACACTATATAAAGTTTGTATATGTGAATCAGTGTAACTCATACCCATGTAACTAGGGGTCTGACTGTATTTGGATTTTTCTAATAAGGCATCATGGGCTAAGGAAAGAGCACTGGGCTGAGATTCAGGAGACCTGGTCTCTAATTGTAACCTTGGGTAAGTCACTTAACCTTTTTTGCCTTAAATCTGTAACTTGTTATGGGAGACTAAATTTCCTATTGTACTAAAAAATGTCAAAAAATAAAGTTTTTTTTTTTTTTTTAAGAGAAGAACCATAAGTAGATGTTACTAATAATTGATCTTGAGTTTGAAGGTTCGTTACATTTTATAAATGCATTTTGTGTTAGTTACTAGCACTAGTAAAACAAGATTCTTTTCCCTGAACATATTCTGTTTAATACTAGGGAGACACCACACAGGAAAAATCAAAAACCCTCATACAAGCCGACCATTTTGACTGGTTTAGATTAATTGCACAGTTTGATCAATCTTATATACCTATATGTATTAATCTAAACTGATCTAATGATGAAAATATGTAATATAACCATTGCTAAATTTAAACAATAAAAATACTAAATCAAAAATTAAAAAAAATATAAAATGGAAAATATGGTGAATAAACATACAGATTCATTTCAAAACTAAAAAGAAAAAAATAGATTAATTGCAAAGATGTCTTAGTGAAACCCTTTTGCCAATATACATAGTTTGATTATAAGAAGCCTCTGGTCTTGATCTCAGAAAGGCCTGGAAAGGTTCTAGAGATTAGGAATGAAAGTGGGATCAATAATACTCTAAATTTAGAGATTAGGGTTCACATCTTTTAATTACTTTAATGGGAGCACAGATTATCTCTTGAGGATGAAACAGCCCAGCGATGATAGTGTTTCCCAAATCTATAGACTAAGGTAGACTACAGGAGAGGATCTTACAGGATTGTTATTCGTCTCTGGTTAGGGACTAGTTTGGGCCAGTTAAAACTTTCAGATGGATTTAGCTCTGTTTAGCAGTAATATTACTAAAATGTATATGAGGTTAATAGAGACTATAAACAATCCTGTTGATCAATTACATTGTGACAAGTTTATTCAATACAAAATTGAAACTTTATTCCAGAGATACCTAGGAAAATAAGTTCAGAAAGTAATTTACCTGTTTCTAGTAAAAGTTTAGTAATACCTGACTTCTACCACTGAAATTCTTGCATCAAAGACTGAGATATTGTCAGTCTTTCTCTTTGCCACCCTCTCCCTCTGCCTTTCTTTCTCTCTCATTCCCTCCCTCTTAGCCTTGTACAAGTGGTTGTATTTCCTTCAGTGGGTTTTGTTCTTCATGGAATCATCTTTACTGTATAACCTGTGTTCCTTGACTTGTCATTAACATTAAATGAACTTCTTAATTTTCTCTCATTAACATAACCTTATTTATTTCTTGATCAGTTATAAGCCATTCTTTATTCCACTTGGATCATTCATTTTAAGTGAAGGAGGCGTAGCCATTAACGTGAAACACATTTTTGACAATAATGAGCTATATCTTAGTCATTTTAAGTTCTTTAACCTTAAGAAGTTTTAGAGCCGGTAAGATAGCTCAGTGGACTAAGTGCCTGTTTAAGCAAGCACAGGGACTGGGTTTGATCTCCCACGCCACATACTGAGCTGGCCAGCCGGAAGGCAAACTGAGTTGTCCAGGGGCTGGGCGTGGTGAAACACACCTCTAATCCCAGTGCTGGGGAACCTGAAAACAGGAGGATCACTATGAGCTGTGTAGCGAGACCCTGTAACAACCAAATACATTAAAAAAAACAAAAATTTAGCTAGGTGTGCCGGTACACACCTGTAATCTCAGTACTCTGGAAGCTGAGCCAGGAGGATTGCCCTGCATTTGAGGCCAGCCTGGGCTGCATAGTAACCCTGTCTCAAGAAAGAAATTTTTTTTTTTTTTTTTTTTTTTTTTTTTTTTTTTTGGCTTTTTGAGACAGGGTCTCGCTGTGCAGTTCAGGCTGGCTTTGAGCTCACTTTTGTAGCCCAGGCTGGTCTCGAACTCACATCAATCCTCCTGCCTCAGCCTCCCGAGTGCTGGGATTACAGGCGTGAGCCACCACGCCCGGCTTTAAGAAAGAAAATTTTTATAAATATGAAAATTAGTGCCTCCTGAGTGTGAGACCCTTCCTTGACTTGATACCCAGGGTCAATAAAAACAGAAAAATCATTTTGCCTATTTTTATAGAAGCTCTATAAGCAGCAAGTGATACTCTGAAGATCTAGTTTATTTATTTATTTATTTTTTTGTCTTTTTGAGACAGGGTCTCGCTATGCAGTTGAGGCTGGTCCTGCACTCACTTTTGTAGCCCAGGCTGGTCTCGAACTCACACCAATCCTCCTGCCTCAGCCTCCCAAGTGCTGGGATTACAGGCGTGAGCCACCACGCCCGGCTTGAAGATCTAGTTTAGGTAAGATGTTTAGTGAGTTGCATGTTCAAGATGAGAGTTCAGAGGCATGTAGGTGGAGGTTAGGGTTACTGAATCAGAGTTCAGTAGCAAGTGTTTCATGTAAGCCTAGAAGCTTGAGATTGCAGAGGGTTCAGGCAGAGTGAATTGAGAAGATAGACCGATTAAAACTGAAGTTAAGTGTGGGCAAAGCTAGGTAAGTTGAGACAGATACTTAGAAGTGAGATTTGAGAAAAGTGCTTTCAAGTACACTGAATTCTTACAGCTCGGTAGTAAAGCTTTTGAGGAAATTACACAGTTCTACCCAGTTTAATCAGTCCGCTAAGAAATTGTAGACTTGATGATGAAGGCAAGTTGCAGTGTGTTACTGGGAAAGTAGTGAGAGAGTAAAAGGATAAGATTCTGACAGGAACCTTGTGGCTTTTAAGTACTTAGATATAAATTTGTCCCATTTTTATTTAACAGTAGTTTTTAAAAACTGCAGTTGTCTACAGTATCATGTTTTGTTTTTATTTTATTTATTTTTGTATGCATTTTATATTTCTTAATTGCTGTGGCAGAAACACAGCAGAAGGGAGGAAAGCTTGATACAGGAAAAAAAAAGGAAACTCCTTACCTGAAAGATACTTGGATGACGAGTTTGTGTTCTCTAAAATCGAAGAATGAATTTTAGGAACAAGATGGAGGTGGAGGTGTAAAATAGAATATTTATTGGGAAAGAAAGTTTCTGTCCAAGGGGGGAACAGAGGGGGGTCCCTAGTGGGTTACCCCATGGTTTTTTTTTAAATTATTTATTTATTTATTTTTTCCTGTTTTAGAACCTTTGTTTGTTTATTCACTCATTTTTATGACCGGCTCAACCTGCCCCGAGGGCAGGGCTGGCGCAGCATGTTGTGCCAGGGATTGAACCGCGGTCCCTGAAGCCACCCAAGCTTTTCCAAGCAGGCGCTTTAGACCACTGAGCCATCCCGCTGGGCCCCTGTTTTTAACAGTAGCAAAATTTTATTAAAGTTAGGAATGGAAACAGGCTTTGGAGAGCCAGTTTGGGCCAAGGAAAAGTAAGAAAGGGTTA
This sequence comes from Myocastor coypus, assembly GCA_004027025.1. NCBI lineage: Eukaryota > Metazoa > Chordata > Mammalia > Rodentia > Myocastoridae > Myocastor > Myocastor coypus. The sequence continues at coordinate 835 of PVJA010055048.1, read as the reverse complement.
GAGCAAGCCATTGCAAGAGAGAGTATAGTGGCCTGTTTTTTGTTTTAACTGAATAACTTTAAGACTGAGTAGTTGAAGAAAATAAAAGTAGATCAGACAGCTCAATAAATGTAATGTTTTGTTATTTAACACTGGCTGGATAAAAGAGTCTTTTAAATTTATTTTATTTTATTTTTTAATTTTTATTTTTTATTTATTTATATTTATTTATTTATTTATTTATTTATTTTGTCTTTTTGAGACAGGGTCTCGCTATGCAGTTGAGGCTGGTCCTGAGCTCACTTTTGTAGCCCAGGCTGGTCTCGAACTCGCACCGATCCTCCTGCCTCAGCCTCCCGAGTGCTGGGATTACAGGCGTGAGCCACCACGCCCAGCCTTAATTTTTATTTTTTAATTTTTTTATTTTTCCTGTTTCAGAACTTGTGTTTGTTTATTTATTTTTATGGCTGGCTCATCCTGCCCTGAGGGCTGGGCTGGCACAGCATGTGGTGCCGGGGATTGAACCGCAGTCCCTGCAGCCGCCTAAGTTTACCTAAGCAGGTGCTTTAGACCACTGAGCCATTCTGCCAGGCCCGAGTCTTTAATTTATTTTGTAAAATATTCAATTTTGATCTATATGTTTAGTAGTGAGCTTTATACAACTGATGTTCGATCTGTTGGACTCCAAAGTGAGCAGAATATGGTTAATCAGCTGCCTTTGCTGAATCAATTTTTTTTTTTTTTTTTTTTTTTTTTTTTTTTTTTTTTTTTTTTTTTTTTTTTTTTTTTTTTTTTTTTTTTTTTTTTTTTTTTTTTTTTTTTTTTTTTTTTTTTTTTTTTTTTTTTTTTTTTTTTT
>PVJA010055047.1:0-11324 GCA_004027025.1 Myocastor coypus | reverse complement strand
CAAAAAAAAAAAAAAAAAAAAAAAAAAAAAAAAAAAAGTAATGGCCAAAAACTTCCAAAACATGGAAAAAGAGAAAACAAACAAATCACTTGCAAAGGAAAAACTATCAAAATGACAACGAAATTCTCAAAACAAAGTTTTAAATCAAGGAAAGCTTGTTGTGAAATATTTTAAATCCTGAAAGAAAACCTCCAACCCAGACTGATGTACCTTCTAAAAGTTGCCTTCAGAATCAATGGAATAAAATAGTTCCATGACAAACAACCACTGAAAGAATTCATGACCAAGAAACCAGTTCCACAAATTTTTCTGAGAATTTTAGAAAGAAATAATGAACATGACAATTCCTAGAATAGCAAGAGACAAATTATTTAGTTGACTTAGTAATAAAGAATCTACTAATTAAGAAAAGTTCAAAATCTCTTCATAATACCCTAAAGATAAGTATACAAGGACCATACCTAAAAGAAAAAATAAACTCTACTAATGACAAACACACGAAATAGGAAAATCTAAAATAATCTCTTTTAAAATCAAGAACAAAACAAGGTTGTGAACTATAACTTCTGCTTAATATAGTATTTGAAGTATTAGGCAGAGAAATTCATCCGTAGAAAGAAAGAAATGGGATATTTATAGGAAAATAAATTACCATTATTAACAAATGACATGATAATCCACAATGGATATACAAAGTACTATACCACCAAATCTTTTAGAATTAATAACCAATTTTAGGACAGTAATAAGATACAATATCAATATTTTAAAAGCATTAGCATTTGTGTTACTAACAATGAATAGGATAAGAAATTATAAAAAATGTACCTTTATCAGTCTTCCAAGATAAATACTAAATGTCCAGAAATTAACCAAACTAAAGAAGTAAAAATTATATGAAGAAAACTACAGTACTCTGAAGGATATTGAAGAGGATATCAGAAACTGACAATATGACCCTGGCTCCTGGATGGACAAAATAAATATTGTGGAAACTGGCATGTTTCTAAAACTACTATTCAGATTCAATACTATTCCAATCAAAATACCAACAGCATTCTTTACATAGCTAGAGAAAATAATCATAAGTTTCATATGGAACAACAACAACAAGAACAAAAGATTCTTAATAGCAAAAGGAGTTTGGCACAATAAGATCGAAGCCGGTGGCACAGCAATAACAGATTTTAAACTATTCTGCAAAGCAATAGTGTTAAAAGTGGCCAAGTATTGTAAGAAAAAGACACATGAATTAATGGAAAAAATTGAGGTTACAAAAAACTATCCACACTTTTTCAACTATTTGAACTTTTATAAAGGGTCCAAAAGCATATATTGCAGAAATGATAGCCTATTCAACAACAGAGTTGGAAAACTACTCATCTTTTTGCAGAAGAATGAAACCGGACCTTTATCTCTCACCATATACTAAATTAAAATCATAATGGAACAAAGATCTAAACATTGAAATCCATTAAACTTTCTGGAAGATAAAGCAATTAAAGCAATAGAAGATGAAGGTGTCATAAAGGATTTTCTATTAGAACCCCAATAACTTAAGAAATAGCAACAATAATTAACAATTAGGATTATATCAAACTAAAATCTTTTGTACAGCAAAAGAATAAGGCAGTACAGTGAAATTACAACTTAAAGCATTGAAAAATTTCAGCCAACTACTCAGAGGACTAATATATAGAATATACAAAGAACTGAAAAAAATTAAACTACCTAAAATTAAAGGTCCAGTAAAGAAATGAGGAAGAAAAAAGGACACTTAAGTTGAAGAAATATAAATGCTCAACAAGTATATGAAAAATACACATTTCTGCCCATTAGAGAAATGAAAATGAACATAACAATGCCATTCCACGATATTGCAAAAGAATCACAATCATTAGAAAATTAAACAATAGCAAATGCTGGCATAGTTGTGGTGAAAATGAAACACTCCTGCACTGTAGGTAGGAATGCAGATTAAGAAAACAATTATAGAAATCAATATGGCAATTTCTGAAAGAATTAAATTATAAAGTCAATATGACTCAGCTATCCTTTTTCTATTTTTCCCCAAGTTTCACTCACCATACTACTGTGATACACGCCTATCAATATTTATAGCAACAGCCAGGCGTGGTGGCTCACGCCTGTAATCCCAGCACTGGGGAGGCTGAGGCAGGAGGATTGGTGTGAGTTTGAGACCAGCCCGGGCTACAAAAGTGAGCTCAGGACCAGCCTCAACTGCATAGCGAGACCCTGTCTCAAAAAAAAAAAAAAAGACAAAAAAATATTTATAGCAACACAATTCAATAAATCCTGGAAGCAGCCTATATTAACAGATGAGTGAATATAGAAAGTGTGGTATTTACATATAATGGATTACTTTTTGTCTTTAAAAAATTACATGTTGGAGACATTTTTAGGAAAATGGATGCACCTGGAAAATAGAGGGTGGAAATAAACCAGACACACCGCTTAAAGGCCATGTAATATATTTTATTTGAGTGAGGCAAAGTGCAAACAAATAAACAATAATGGATGAGTGGAAAGGGACAAGGTACAGATTTCTTGCAATAGGGTAGTAGTCCAAGGAAGTAAGTTCCACGGACAGGGAGGAGGAAAAGGGGAAATAAGTTGAATAAAGATATGCCATATACTGAAACATAATAACCCCAATTAAAGTAAATATTACATGTCATTGGTCTGGAGGTCCCCCCAAAGCCTCAAGTAGTCATATGTGGGGCTTTTCCAGAGGTAGCAGGATCTAGAGTGTGTAATTGTCTCAGTTACTTTACTCTTGTTTCTGGGACAAAATATCTGACACCCAAAATGAAGGGAGAGAAGGTTTTCTTAGCTCACATTTACAGGAGGCTTCAGTCCAGGCTTGGCTGGCCCCAATGCAGAGTGGCACATGACAGAGGGCAGCAGTTCATGGCAAGGAATACAGCAAAGAGTGAAGTGGGGAGCAGCATCTGTGGAAGCTAACAAGCCTCTCTCCTTTTGTTATACTGTATTCAGGCTATCTGTCTCAGGACAGGTGTATCCCTCATACTCATAATCCCAGCATTGGGTCATGAATTAATCATGAACTCTAGAAGTCTGCCCCAATGACTGCATGAAGCCTCGAGGGGGACAATTAGATACAAACCATAACAGTGATAGATTTATGGAATAATGCTAGGATTAAGGGTGTGTGATCTAAATCAGTTCACCAAGTGTGGTGGCACCACCCTAATCCCAGTTGCTTGGATAAAATGTAAGGGAACAAAAAAGGCTTATTTTTTCTCTTGCTTGCTTTGTTAACTTCTGCCCACCATGAACTCCTCCTTGAAATGCCTGTTTGCCATACATCCTGCCATAGATCTAGCTGATTATGGGCTGATATCTCTGCAAACTGTGAGCTAAATAAACATTTTTTCTCCCTTTAACATTGAGTGTCTGATATTTTGTCTCAGGAACAAGAAAATTAACTGAGACATCATAACATGAGCTAATACAAACAATACCAACAAGTATAAAACAAAGATTAAAGGTATCCAAGGAGGGTGAGAGAAAGGAAAAAGTAAGGGGATTGTAAAAACTAAACAAACTGTAATACGTATATGCAAAGACAAGATGATTATAAATTGCATAAACTGAAAATGTATACTAATAAAAATAGAATCATTTGTATTTTCTTTTTTATAAACTGTGATCATTTGTAAGACTTTTTCTAGTTATTTTACATCTTAGTTAACAGATAAAAATTGATGCATTTATTGTACATAACATGCTTTCGGAATAGCTGAACATATTGTATGAGAAATATATTACTTGATCTAGTTATCATTTTTTGAACAGAACTTAACATTCACTCTTGCTTATGCTTTTCAAAAATACAGTATATCATAAACTACAGCCATCTAGCAATACAATAAATCTACTGAATTTCTCATGCATAACTATATATTCTTTGAGCAACAGCTCCCCAAATCCCTTGCCCTGTTACCCATTCTTGCTTCTTGCAACCTCCATTCTACTCTCAATTTCTCAGAGATCTATATTTTTAGATTTGATAAATATGATGGTTAATCCTGATTGTCAAATTGACTAAATTGAGAAATGCCTAAAACATTAGTATAGTTGCCGGGTGTGGTGGTGCACGCCTGTAATCCCAGCACTCAGGAGGCTGAGGCAGGAGGATCACTGTGAGTTCGAGACCAGCCTGAGCTACAAAAGTGAGTTCAAGGCCAGTCTGAACTGCATAGTGAGACCCTGTCTCAAAAAGACAAAAAAAATTAGTATAGCATGCTTCTGAATGTGTCCATAGTGTGTTTCCTGAGAAGACTGACATGTGGGGCAGCAAAACTGAGGAGAAAAACTGACTCTGAATATGGGTGACACCATCCAATACTGTAAGGATCTAGGTGGAAGAAAGGCAGAGAAAAAAAATCTGCCAAACATTGGCCATTTTTCTCTTTGCTTCATGTTCACCATGAGGTAAATGCATTCTCTACCTTGATTGTGCCTCACCTCCAGGCCCATAGAATTAGAACTTGCTAACCATAGACTGAAATCTTTGAAGCTATAAACCAAATAATTCCTTTATCTCCTAAGTTGTTTTTCTTAGAGATTTTGTTACAGAAACAGAAAAACATTTTTTAAAAAAATTATTCATTTTAATGGGAAAAAAAGATAAAATGGCAATGAAATAGTTTCAAAACAGGTTAGTACAGCAGTTACAATAATTAATATGTTATATATTGTTGTCCTTGTAGTAATTGCTCAGAGGACAAGATACAGACATGATATTTTGTCTAAATAATATCAGTACAAAACTTTTTTCTCAATAAACTAAGAGAAAGAAGTTGTGTATCTATCCTATCTCATGTATACATACATATATTCTTTTCTTTCTTTTTTCCAACAAAATGGTCCTTTATTTATACTTTTGCAAAGTTAGTATCACGTCATACAGGTTGCCTAGGGACTAATAGCTGACCAGAAAGGATGAAAAACAGAAAAACTTCTGAACATGATATGAACTATTTGTCTTTTTGTGCCTGGTTTAACAAAATGCCCACAGATAGCTATCCTTTATAATTTTCCTGACTAAATGATAATATATTACTAAATATATATAAAATACTTATAAATATATAAATGTATATAAAATAAAATATATATTACTAAATAGTATATATGTGTATATATACATTTGACATGAAGTGTTGTCTTTATCCGTCCATCTTTTGGTGAATACTTATGTTGATCCTATATCTTGGCAATTGTGGATAATGCTGAAATAGTCCTGGGAGTGTAATTATCTCTTTGTTTTTTTTTTTTCACAGTTGAATTAGATTTACTGTACAATGAAGTAAGAACAGTTCCAAGAACCCAGGAATGGTGGAGTCCGACAGCACCAGGGTAGTGTTGATGCTGTGCACACAAGACCATGCAGGTCCTCAAAACAAAGTCTGTGCAATTTTGTTCACGATTTCAAAGGGCCCTTGTTGGTAGCAGCTGGACAAGTGAGTGGGAGAAGGATGAAGTCCGAACAGCAGGAGTCCTCTGCCTAACCTGCCTGTGGTCAGCCTCAGGGCCAGGGAGCCACGTGTCAGGCAGCTCACACAGCCACAGTCCTTTCCTAATGGCATGACTCATTTAACAGAATAAGCCATTGTGCTATATGTCCACACAGAGCAGATCCACCTCAGGACACATGAAGGTCCTTGTGAGAAGGCCCATAGCTGAGGTAGGGCTCCTGCTATGGCCGTGAGCCAGAGGGCAGGAGGTAGTTGAGCACTGTGTAATAGAAGACTTTGTCATCAGACTAGGTAAGAAATCAGGTAGAGGGTGATATCCCCATGGAGATGGCTACTTAGGAAAAGTAGGAGCACTATGGAGGATTTGTCCACGGCTTCAAGAAGGACAAGATGAGCAGACCTTGCTGTGCTTCAGCACAGGGGCTGGCTGATGGTCCTTGAGAGGGTTTAGCATCCATTCCTGCCCACAGAGTAGATGAGGCTGCTATTCCAGGTTGTGACACTAAGAAACAGGCCAAAGAAGTTCAAATAATATGTGAGCTTCTGGTCAGAAGGGCTATGTCAGGCAAGGAGTAGCTACAGGAACATAGCTGAGGTTGATGAGCACAAGCTGGTAAGAGCAGGAAGCTGGACACAGTTGGCCAGTCACCTGGATGCCATCAGCGCAGCATAGGCTGTGGCTCCATTTCACAAGTCTGCAAACAGTTCTGCTCCCTCAACTTGGAGGTGCAGATCTGAGTCTGTGTAGTAAACATCACCAAAGTTGTCAAGTCACAACTAGGAGGGAACTACAGAGTGGGAAAGATTGGGGTGTGTCCCATGGTTTCCTTCTCCTGAGTTTTAAGAGCTCTAATGTACAAGGATGACATCCACGGAGGGTTGGCAGGAGCTACATTCTTGGCTGTAGCACACTGACCACCCTGTTCAAAAATGAAGCTGGGGCCAAGATCACTGCAGAAGCTTCTGGAGGGTGCCTTTACCTATCTGTTCCCTACTGGCTCCTGTGTGCTTTTACCTCCCAGACAAAGTGTATGAAAATCCAAAAATCATCCAGCTTTGCCATTCCTTCTACCACTGCCTTAAACTCTTCTGTAGACATGTGGAATTTGCCCTGTAACCCTGGAGAGGCCACTTCATCACATGGTTGTATCGAGGCTTTCTAGACAGCCCTTTAAAATACAAAATGAGTGAAATGTTCTCTGTATAAATAAGAAAGGGGAGCTAGGGTCCCTCCTGGCCCAAGCCCACATAGCTGTGGCATTGGAGGTTAATTCAGATCAGCACCTTGTAGCACCAGCAGCCCAGCTGCCCACAGGCCCTTCTGCCAGTCTAACAGAGCATGTTCTCCTACATGCTTCTCCTCTATGCAGGCCAAGTGTGGAGGAAACCTGGTGCCTCCTAGGCAAGGCTGTGTGGCCAAATCCTCATATACACAGCAAGGCCTAGTATCTGGTCAGGAATACCCCAATGAGCTTCCCAGAATCTGTGTAGGTGATGCCCACTGGTACTGCTAGGATATCTTGCAGTTGCTCCGAGAGCAGTTCTGAGGAGAGCTCTGAGGGGGACGGATAGATTTGGACCGCTTAAGGCTACTGCCTTTGCTGCTGCTGCCTCCAGTCCCACTGGCCAGAGAGTAGGAACGGCCATGCATCATGACAGCATTCATGCCATTTGCCATTGAGAATGACTTGAGGTGGCTCTTGATAGTGACAGGCAATGGGAGCTTGTCGATGAGATGTACAGGAGTGCAGGAGACGATGGCACGGCAGCAGAGATCCAGTAAGCTGAACACTCAATTAGGCCTCCAGATCTTCACCATCCCGTGCCGCATGAGCACAATGCGAGACAGTTCCATGAAGGACTCGATGACGTTGAAGTTGCGCGGGGGCTGACCTCAAGGAAGGTCATGCAGTTCTCTGCATGCGCATGAGCCTGCTCTGTTGGCACTTGCCACTTGAAGGCCAGGTGCAGCCGGTGCCCAACTAGAATCCGAGGAACCCCAGGTGCATACTCATCTATTTCTTTTATCCACCGGTCGATGCCATCAAAAGACCAGCGGTTGGTAATATCATATACCAGGAGGATGCCCTGTGCACCTCTGGACTAGGACCTAAAGATGGTACAGAACCGGCTCTGGCCTGATGTGTCCCAGAGCTCTAGCTTGACACGCCGGCAGTCCAGCAGAATGGTGGTTGTCTTGTAGTTGATCCCTTTGCTGTAGGTGTACTGGGACTTCGCCGCACTGTCCTGCAGGCTTTCCAGTATCTCGCCCTTGCCCACGTCGCTGTCACCCACCAACAGGAATTTGAGCAGATAGTCGTAGCTCTTCACCGGACTGCCCGGGGTGCCCATCCTCCAGCCACCACACCACGGCCCCAGGGCGCCACCACCTCCGCACCTCAGTCTCGCTGCCACCGCTGTAATTATCTCTTTGATTTCATTTCATTTGTATGTATACTCAGTATTGCTATTTCTGGATAACATAGTAGGCCTTTTAAAAAAACTTTTGAGGACCTACCATACTGGCTACATAATTTGCATTCTTAGCAATAATACATAAATCTCTTTTAGCTTTGGCATGTTGAGAGCCAGTATTTCCCGCACCATTTGTTAAGAGCCTATTTTTATTCCAGTGAACATGTTTGGCTCCTCTGTCAAAGACAAGATGGTTGAGTGCGTTTGTAGTTGTTTCTGCATCTTCTAATCTCTTCTACTGATTCTCATGTGGACACCAATTAAATTTTTAGTGTTTTCTCTAGTTCTGTGAGATATGCTAATAGTATTTTGGTTGGGATTGCTCTGAATTAATTTAACAAATATTGGAAGCATGGCTATTTTCACTATGTTGATTCTTCCTATCAGTCAACAGTGGATATCTTCCCATTTCCAGATATCCTCTTTGATCTTCCTTTTCAGAATAATGTTTAGACGTTTTTCCTTTGTTAAATTGATTCCTAAGTATTGCTCTCCATTTTATTGGATACTATTTTAAAGGTTGTATTTTCCGTAATTTCTCCCTTTGTGAGTTTGTTGTTTATTTGAAAGAATGCTATTGATGCTTGAGGGTTGACTTTGTATCCAGCAACTAAAGTTTGAAGACCAAAAGTTAAAGAAAAAGGAGGGCTACGAGGATAGCCAATATTTTGGCCCTAGCCCTTCAAGGTCAGTGAGGACACAGGACATAAACGAACCAGTACTGTAACATCCTATAACTCACTGGTGCCCCAAGTTTCCTGTTCAAGGAGATTATGAGGTCACAGAGGAAAGGCATCAACGATGTATAGTGTGCCTAAGGAGAGTCACCTAGAGAGAAAACACTCACTCAGGCTTTCACAGAGAGCAAACTGGTCAAGCAATGGCCATGACTCATCCAGATGGCTGACACTGACAAAAGTTCTACAAAGCTCTGTGCATGGTTTCAAGGTAAATCCTGAGGGGATGTGACTGGCCTTGTCAGACACAAAAGTTACATGTTTTGTTATATATGTCTTGCTTTAACTTGGCCTTAACCATCCAGCAGAAAAATTCAACCATGAGACATAAAAAGTAAAACCAGATAAGTATGCTGAGCTGTAAAAGGCTGAAGTCAACAGCTTCTGACAATGCCAGTTCTACTGATAATTCACTACTATTATGGAATATTGGACAATAAATACAACTACTTTCTCTTAGCTCAATGGTATTTATACCAATAGTTTTTAGAAAAGTTATCACGTCTGCATCTTGTACTCTGTACAACTACTATGAAGACAGCAATATGCATTGTATTAATTATTATGGCTGTTTTACTGAAGTTTTGAAACTGTCTCCTCATTCTTATTAAAAGTAAAAAATGATTAAAAAAATAAAAAATACATTGCTGAATTTGGTTGGTAAATATAGAAGTCATTTGGGGAAGTTTTTACAGTCTTCTATGTGGAGTAACCTGTCTACCCCAAAAATGATAATTCAACTTCTTTCTTGCCTATCTTTAGTCCATTTATTTCTTTCTATTATCTAATTGCTCTCACGAATATCTCCAGGACTATAGTGGATATGAATGGTGATAGTGTCAATTCTTGTCTTGTTCATGATTTTACAGTAGAAGCTTTCAGTATTGACAATTAGTGTGATGTAATTTGTTTGTCATAGATATCTTTTGATAGATTGAGGTAATGACCATGTATTACAATTTTCTGTAGCATTTTCAACATGACCAGGTGTAATTTGCACACTTTTTTGATATGTATTGAAATGATCATGTAGTTTTGTCTTTGCTTCTGCTAATGTGGCATACTATATTTATTGAGTTGCATATGTTGAACTATCCTTGCATCCCTGGGATTAATCCTATGTGGATATGGTGCATAATCCTGTTGATGATTTGTTCCATTCTTTCTGGTAGTATCTTATAGGGAATTTTGCATCTTTGTTCACTAGGGAGTTTGGCCTATAATTTTCATTTTTTGGTTGGGTCCCTTTCTGGTTTTGGAGCCAGGGTTTTATTATAGCCATATGTCCTTTAGATAAAGGACTTATAACTAGAACATATAAAACATTAAAAAGCCGGGCGTGGTGGCTCACGCCTGTAATCCCAGCACTCGGAAGGCTGAGGCAGGAGGATTGGTGCGAGTTCGAGACCAGCCTGAGCTACAAAAGGGAGCTCAAGGCCAGCCTCAACTGCATAGCGAGACCCTGTCTCAAAAAGACAAAAAAAAAACATTAAAAAAAATCAGGTCCCCCAAATTCAAAGAGCCAATTCAAAAATGGGCATATGATATGAACATGTACTTCTCAGATGAAGAAACAGAAATGACAAATAAATATATGAAAAACTGTCAAAGAGTATTTGTCATTTAAGATATTCAAATTAAAACAACATGACATTACATCTCTAGCAATATGTAATACCAAAACTGTGTTTGGACAGTGTGCTGCTTCTAGTGTCATTTCAATTACTGCTATACTCTCAAGTAAATGGTTTTTTTGTTGTTGTTGTTCAAGGTAATAAAAGAGAATAAGAGACAAGGAAAAATGCCATAGATTGACCTGTCACAATTTTGTATATGGTTAGATTTCTAAATTTTGGTGTATAAGAAATCTAAAGAAGAAATAAAAATGGAAAGACAGCACAGCTGAATGGAAATCAAAGATTTTTGAAGCAACACTAAAACTACACTAGGAATTTGTGTCATTCGGGACTTTTAGAGGTGCACTGCTTCTAATGTAAACTCAGTTACTACTATACTCTCTCTCAAGTAAATGGTTGTTTAACCAAAAAATAAAAAGGGTATTAATTGAGAATAAGAGACTAGGCAAAATGCGATAGGCTTGACAGGCTACAATTTTGTACATCTTTAAATTTCTAAATATCTGTGTAAAAGTATGTAACTGCTTTTATCACATTCTACAGAGATTTATTAGAATATCAATGATTGAAGGAAAATAGCAATGTCAAGCTAAGTCTAAGATGTTTGATATTTAGAAAGGCAGTGATGTTGAGCTCAATTACTTATGTTGTAGAGTAATAGTATCAGGAAGCTTCTCTGCTGGAGGGTTTAGAATGTAAGTTAACAGACCAAAAACTGGAGAAAAAGAAGGGCTGTGAGGATAGTCATCATTTTGGCTCTAGCCCTTCAAGGTCAGTGAGGACTCAGTACATAAGAGAACCTGTGCTGTAACATCCTATAACTCAGTGGTTTCCCAAATTTTCTGGACAAGGAGATTATGGGACCTCAGCAGAAAGGGATAAATGAAGTACAGTGTGCCTAGGGAGAGTCACCTGGGGAGAAAACATTCTCTCAGGATTTTTTTTTTTTT
>PVJA010055046.1:0-11324 GCA_004027025.1 Myocastor coypus | reverse complement strand
TTTTTTTTTTTTTTTTTTTTTTTTTTTTTTTTTTTTTTTTTTTTGAAAATAAGAACACTAAAGCTCAGTGGCATAAACACCTGCCTGGCAAACACAAAGTCTCAAGTTCAATCCCTGGCACCACACACACACATACAAAAACTAGAAAATTCACTTGACCCAGCCATCCCCTGGTCCATTCTACCACCCGTCATGCTGCAGTGATCCACGTTTACAGCAGTGTAATTCACAAAGGCCACGTCGTTTGGCAGCAGCCCATATGCCCAACAGCAGATGGATGGATAAACATGTGGCATTTATGCAGTATGGAGTACTGCTCTGCCCTAAAGGATAAATTTGAGCCTCTCGTAGAAGAATGGATGCACTTTGAGGCCTCAGTGCTGACTGACATAGCCAGACACGCAAGCTTCCATGCCACACGGTTTCTCGTCTGTGAGAGAGGCACAGTACAGGTAAAGAGCAGGATAAGGGCTAGCTAACAGGAAGCAGGGAGAGTGCGCTTGCTCTGATGGGAAACGCAACCAAGAGAGGGAGGGGCAGGGAGGGAGAGGATCCCGGGAGTTAAGGTGTGCTGCGAGCACGCACCAGCTCTTCACAGGGAAGGTACTGCCGACGCATACTAATAGACATGTTTTTAAGATGATTAAGGAAACTCAAGAAAGATCTAACAAAGCAGAGCAAAGAAAGCAGCAGTCGAGATGGCAGCCCAGGCTACTGCCGGCGGCCAGGGGGCCCTTTCTGCTGGAGCACTAGAGAAGGCCCCAGGGAAGGCTGGCAGCCCCAGGGACAAACAACAGACAACAGAGCTGGCCTCCAGCAGAACCAGCTGTGAGTCCAGTGTGGGCTGTGACTCTGAGAGCGACTCCTCCCACATGGCCGCCACACTCTGGAGGAGCAATCCCCTAGGGCACGCAGCCACCTCAGAGTGGTGAGCCAGGCATCCCTCCAAGAAAGGGCTACTTGTGTGAGGCTGAGCCGTCCTGGGGATCAGAAGCCACGGGCCAGCCACGCCTCAGTCATACAGGATGGACATCGCTGCCAACAACTTCCGGGTCACACAGGAAGTAGTAGGAGTCTGTTGTCCTGCCAGGTGCATCCTGGAGGGGGAGGCCAAGCTTGGCAGCTCAGAGTCCCTAGGCCCCACTTGCCACCGAGATTGAGGGGGAGAAGGCCGCTCTCAAAAGGCCGTGGGAAGTGGGGCTGGTCACAAACCTGAGACCTTCTAGCGGGTGACAGAGCCCAGCAGTGCTCAGAGCCACCCCCTGTGGCAGCAATCCAGGGCCACCCTGGATGGTATTCTGAGCAGGCTGGTTCTGAAACACTGGCCCCAGCCCTGTGGCCTGTGAGGCTCACCTCACTGCGCCCTTTGACCACAGGATGGAGCAAACATTTGCTTTTATCCCCTGCCAGCATGAGCACTCGATCCGGACATCTGGCACCTCCCAGGTACACACACAAGGGCTTTGGAGCAAGTGGGTACCCTGCTGGTGGAGGACAATGGTGCTCCAGGTTGCACAGAAGGACGCCAACACTGGAAGTCCTGGAACACGCCTGAGGCCAATAGCACATTCCTGGCTGGCCCTGCCCGGGCCACAAGCTGGGCCACGACTCAGCATTCACGAAGCAGCCACTGCCACATGGGTGTAGAGACAAATAGACCCGGGTGTGACTCACTGTCCCCTATTCCTGAGGGAAATAAGTCAGACACAAGTGTATGCATTACAACGGCTTCTCTTGTGTCAGAAACCCAGTGTGGAGATAGAGGGCAAATAGAATACAGATAATGTCTTCTACGTTAGGTGTTGGTCCTTAGTAAAGCTGGAGAGAAGCATGATAGGCAGCCAGGCAGGGCTAGGCCCGCTGAGGGGTCAGTGCAGAGATAAGAACACCTGGGGGTGGAGGCGCATTCCCTGAAGGCCAGGCCTCAAGACAAAGGTAGAATGACCTGCACAGCTCCAGGGGACAGATAGATGATAGCGACCGACACTACAAACAAGCACCGATCATCTGGGTGGGGCCGGGACCTCGTGATGCATCCCTTCCAGGGAAGGGAAGGTCCTTGCTCCGTCCATGCACGCCTGCTGTGTCACATGCCCCCCTCCGCATCAGCATCTCCTAAGGGACTGTAACTTGTACTCACATTGGCTGGCCAGAGCTCTGCTCCACGTTGCACTCACCTCATGATTTCGCTTTATAAAGTTGCCTTTGGGAAGTGGGCTCATGGGTAACCCACTCTCCGGCTCCCCTCCCGTCTCTCTCAGACAAGAGCCGTCTCGATAAAATGAAGAACAGAATGTCCTACCCTTAACCTCTGCTGTTTTTCAGAATTGATTCTTCAATTTGGGGAACACAAACTCAGTGTATCAGCAGACACCTAACAGATTGGGAATGGCAGCACACCCTACATCACTTGGATGTCCCGTGTCACTGGAACCCCAATGCCGCAAGTGCTGGTGGGTCCCGAAACTTGAATTCTCTTACCCCCCACACACTTCATCTATGCAAGGGAACTTGGGGGCTCCTTTGCTTTCTCTTTGCTTTTCAAATGATTAATGACTTCAAAGACAACACAAATAAACACCTGAGAGCACTGAGGAAGACGGTGCAGGACATAAAGAAGGAGTGAAAAGAGCTGGGCACTCTGAAGAGCCTAAGAGCACTCTGGGCTGTAGAAGGCACAATGAGCCAGTCAGAAAACCCACCGGGAAGTTTCACCAATGGCGCAAGTCAGAAGACCAAATTTCAGGACCTCAGTATAAAATTGACAAGTTACCACACTCAGACACATAAAGAAAAAATAATACATTATAAACCAAGCAGCCAAGAACTATGGGATACAATTAAAAGCCAAACGTATGGACTCCTTACCTAACATGTGTGCGCTTTAGGCTCAGACTAACAGCCAGGAAAATCTAGTCCACAAGATCGTGCTAGGAAATGTTCCCACTTTGACGCAGACGTGGACACGCAGGTACATGAGTCATTTGGAACCCCAAACGGGCACCACTGCAGCTCGAAGGGCAGGCGCACAGCACCTGTAGAGGACGGGGAAAGCTCAGCAGAGGCCATCAGCCACTGACAAAAGCAAACCCGGAAGAGTGGAGGCAGACCTCTCTTCAGACACGCCCAAGTCTGGAAAGGGATTTCAGACCCTAAACAGAAATAACAGTGCACCTAGACTACTGTGTCCAGCAGAGCCAGGCTCTAAATGAGAGACAAAGGAAGACCTTCCAAGATGACGACAATCAACAGAAAGCCACAGCCACCTGCATGGCCTCAGACGGGGAAGCGAGCGTGAGGATCAGAAGAGAGGACAGATAAGCTACGGGGCCCTTAGGAAGAACCATTCATGGGGAAAGCAAAATGGCAGGAATTAGCACAGCACCTCCTGTAATAACTCTGGTTGTCAATGGTTTTAGTTCTCCAGTTAAGACACAGACTGAGCCAGGGAGACCGCTCAGTAGAGTAAGCACCTGCCTGACAAGCACGAGGTCCTGCGCTCAATCCCCAGGACCGCAAACATAAATAAATAAATAAATAAATAACACCGACTGAGTCAGGAATGGTGGTACACACCTGCCATCCCAGCACTCAGGAGGCTGACGCAAGAGAATCACCTGGAGTTCAAGGCCAGCCTGAACTATATAGCAAGGCTGTGCCTCAATAAGCAGCCAGACAGACTGTACAAGACTGGGTTAAAAATTAAGACTGAACTACTTGATGCCTGTCTTAAAAAACAAAAAAAAAAGTATGTCATGAACAAAGGCATGCAGAGCTTGAAAGTGAAAGGATGGAAAAGAACACCCCACATGAATGGAACCCAAAGGGGAGCAGCAGGAGCTGTGCTCAGATCCAGCAGCGTGGACTTCAAGACCAGGCCAGAAGAGACGATTCCATGCCCACCGGTAAAGGAAACAATCGTCCACGGAGGTAGAACAGGTGTCAGTGTGTGCACACCAAGCGCCAGCGTGCCAGATGTCATAGAACAAGCATTAGTGGACGTGAAAGGGCACGCAGGTTCTCTCATCATTAAATAGGTCATCCAAAACGTACCAACGTCAGGGTTAAGTCACACCACAGATCAAACGGACCAACTAGATACCTACAGAATACTGCATTCAACTGTAGAGTACTGACCATATTTAGATCATGAGGCAGTCTTAACAAATAGAAGAAATCAAAATCAGTTTCTGCATCTTATCAGCTCATCATGGTGTGACACTATGGGTCAACAAGGACACTACAGAAACCATACAGACACAGTGAGATAAAGCATTGCATTTGGAAAGATCAGTGCATCACTGAATAAATCAGGAGAAAAATTTAAAATTCCTTGGGCCAGCGAGATGGCTCAGTGGTCTAATGCGCCTGCGGAGGAAACTTAAGGCAAGCGCTGCGACCATGCCTCAATCCCTGGCATCACATGCTGTGCACCCCCACCCCAGGGCGGGCTGAGCCAGCCATAACACAAACAAGTAAATGAGGTTTAAGAGAAATAAATAAAGAGATTCTAAAAAAAAAGGTTAAAATAAATAAATAAATAAAATTCCCAGAATCAGATGAAAATAGATATCTAACATTCTAGAATCTCTGGGACAAAGCAAAGGCAGGTCTAGGAAAGAAGAGCGCAGCTTTCAGTTCCTACACCCAACATTTGGACAGATCTCAAATAACTCAGTGACACCTTTAGGTCTTAGCACAATAGAATAAAGCAAAATGAAACTTAATAGTAGGAAAGATATAACAAAGACAGCCAAACCTAATGAAATAGAGACGAGAAGGGCAATACACAAAATCAATGAAATAAGAGTTGGTTCTCAGAGACGAGCCCAAATCAGTGTGGTTGGAGATGAAAAGAGGGCTGTCACACCCGAAGCTGCTGAAATCCAGAGATTCACTCGCATGGTTTTAGAATTTGTATTTTGATCAATGGAAGAATGTAAAAGAAACCGATAAATGTCTAGATATATAAGACTTACCAAAATTGAACCAAGTAGACATTAAAAAAAAAAAAGCCCTAGATGGAATAATAAGAAGTAATGGGATCGAAGCAGTAATAAAGAGATTCCTAACAAAATACCAGGATGGAACAGGCTCACTGCCAAACTTCACCAGACCTTTAAAGAAGAACTAACTCCAACGTTCCTTCTTTTTTGAGGGGGGGGGACAGATGCTCCCACCCTGGGGGCAGGGCTGTTGCAATAAGTGGTACCCGGGATCCAACTGCAGTCCCTGTGTGCTTCCCTAAGCTTGCCTCAGCATGCACTTTAGATGGCTGAGCTATCTTGCCCAACTTCCAGTGTTCTTGAGATGACTCCATGAAATCGAAAGGAAACAGAATACATCCAAAATCAGTCTATGAAGCCAGCATCACCCTGGCACCCAAAACGGACACAACATAAAAAGAAAAACATACGCCCATATCTTTGATGAACATTGTTATGGTTTATGTCTAGTTGTTCCCCCAAAGCCTCATGAGTCAGGGATCGGGGACTTCTAGAGTTTGAGACTTGCTCCATGATCCCTGGGATTATGGATTTTAGTACTGATGGGATTATGGGTCTAAGTACTTCCGGGATTATGGGTGTAGCCTAAGGCGGAGGTTGAGGTGGAGAGCCTAAATGTAATACAAAGAGACAGAGATACAGACTCGAGCTGTTGCTGTTGCTCTGCTGCCCTGAATAATTGGCTGCCTCTGCCACCACTTTGTTGCTGTTCTGCTGCCATGAACTGGATGTTCTCTGCCCTGCTCCACTCAACCTTGGGCCAGCCGAATATGGACTGAAACCTCCACAAACTGTGAGCTAAATAAACCTTTCCTTCCTTCATTTTGAGTGTTGGCTATTTGTCCCAGCAATGAGTGAAAAGTAACTAAGACAAGCATTGTCGCAAAAACCCTTAACAAAATATTCAGACTGGCTCTGGCCACATATTTAAAAGATCATTCATAATGATCAAGTTGATTTTGTTCTAGGGATACAAGAGGATAATTTAATGCACATAAATCAATAAAACGAATTCACCACATAAACAGAATCAAGGGTAAAAGTCGCACAATCATCTTGATGGAGCAAAAATCATTGGATTAAAGTGCCTGATTAGGCAGTCGCACAGTGGGGGTGCGATCCCCAGAGTGCCAGCCCTGCTCCGAGGGCTCACTGACATGGCAGTTAAGACTGGGCGTGGTGGCGTGCGCCTGTAATCCCAGCTCTTGGCAGGCTGAACACAGGCAGATCACGACGAGTCCAGTCACGGAGTGATTGCCTGTAGACCTGTAGACCTGTAGACCCTGCACTAAAAATTTACAAACAAAATTCAGCATGCTTTCATAATCAAAGCCCCGAAGAAAACCAGGATCTGGAGGATCTTTCCTCAGTACAGTAAATGACATAAGCAACCACCATCTCGCAACCAAAATCATTCTCAGTGGGGGAAAGTGAAAGTATTTCCTCTATTCAACAGAGTACCTGAACGTTTAACCAGAGCAATTCAGCATGAGAAGGAAATAAAAGAGAGACGGATAAGAAAGCAAAAGGTTAGCTGGGCCTGGTGGCGCATACCTGTAATCCCAGCACTTGGGAGGCTGAGGCAAGGAGGATTGGTGCGAGTTTGAGGCCAGCCTGGGCTACAAAAGTGAGCTCAAGGCCATTCCAAACTGCACAGCGAGACCCTGTCTCAAAAAAAAAAAAAAAAAAAAGTCCAACTTACCCTTATCTGAAGATGACATGATCCTATGCTAGAAGACACTAAAGAATGCACCGAAGGACTTTCATTGCAAATGAACAAATTCAGCAAAGTATCAAGCTATTAAAACAGCATTATCAAATCAGGACCTTTTATATACACAAACAATGAGCTAGGTGAGAAAAGAACAAACTATATGAATAATAGCTTCAGAAACAAAAATAAAATACCTAAGAGTCAACCTAGCCAAAGAAGTGACAGTCCTCTACAATGAAAATTACAAAATATTTTGGTGTTTTGTTTAGTTGTCTTTTTGAGACAGGGTCTCAGTATGTAGTTCAAGCTGTCCCTGAACTAACTTGGTAACCCAGGTTGCCTTCAAACTCAGTGATCCTCCTGCTTTGGCCCTCTGAGTGCTGGGATTATAGGTGGGTGCCACTATGCCCAGCCCAAAAATCACAAAATTTTGAAGAAAATAAAGAAAACACTGCCAGATGAGAAAGATCTCATCTGTTCATGGATTGACAGAATCAATATCGTCAAACATATTCGCATTACCAAAGTGACCTACAGACTCAATGAGACTCCTGCCATTCCTAGAGAAAAACTAGAAAAAGCAATCTTAAAACTCATATAGAAACAGGAAAGAAAACAAACAAACAACATCCACAAACAACAAGCCAACCAAAGAAATCTTAAGCCAAAAAAGTATGGCTGGAGGCATCACAGTCCCTGGTTTTGTCTCATACTACAAAGCCATAATAACAAAAATAGTAGATATGGAATAAAAGTAGACACACTGGCCAGGACAGAGGACACAGAAACGAACCCATTCAACTACAGCGATCTGGTTCTGGACAAAGAAGCCAAAAAATATGTCAGGAAAGCACTGATGGAAAAGCTGGATATCCATATGTAGAACACTAAACCTAGGTCCCTCCCTTGCAGGTTGTACAAAAAAAAAAAAAAAGAATTGGAGCCAGATCAAAGACCTAGGTATAAGACTCAAAACTCTGGTGCTCCTGCTCCTGGAAGAATGCCTATGGGAAATCACAGTCCTGTGTGGGACTCCAGCAGCACAGGAAACACTAGCAAGACTCCACCAAGTGGAAAGGTTTCCACACAGCTGCAGAAGCAACTAACAGAATGCAAAGAGAGCCTGCTGAGTAGCAGAAAATCCTTGCCAGCAGCAATTCGAGGACAGGACTGCTATCCAGGACATTCAGAGGACTCAAAAAACTTAAAAATCAAGTAGCTCAATCAATGATAGGCAAATGAATTGAAAACACATTTCTCAGAAGTATTCTTAGAAACAGCACAAGTGGCCAGTAGTGTACTGTAAAACCTTTTCAACACCTTTAACCAGCAGGGCAAGGCAAATTCAAGCTACACTGAGATTTCCACCTCATCCCGCCAGGAGAGCTATCTGCAGTAAAGCTGGCGGGCACGCAGGGACACCTCCACAGTGCTGCCGGGGGAAATCAGTGCCGCTCTGGGGGAAACCGGTAGGCAGGTTCCAGAAGAAGGCGAAGAGGAAAGCTAGCACAGGGCGCAGCTAGACCACTCCCTGGAACACAGGATGAGGAGCTGAAGTCGGCGCACTTCGGGGTTCTTACCCGCCCCAAATTAATGCAATATAACTCACAGTAGCCAAGATAGGGCAGCCTCGGTCACCACGAACAGAAGAACTCCTAAAGGAAATGTGCTCACATATCCACAACGTGGTGTATGCGGCCATAAACTAGAACAATGTGCCGTCCTTTGCAGGAAAGTGGATGGACCTGGAGGTCACCACACTGAGCAAAATAAACTCGAGAAACACAGGACCCTGAAAGGCAAGCACTGCAGGACCTCCCTGGTAGGCAGAAGCCTCAGAAGCTGAGAAGAAAGCAGATGGGAGACCGCTAGCCGGCTAGAGCGGTGGAGGAAAGGATGGGGAAGGGGTGCGAGGGAGGGCTGGGTGTGGAGCCTGCACAAAATGCATCGCACAAATGGAAATCCAGGATTCTGCAAATTAATAGACACTAATAAGCAAAGAAGAGCAGTCAAAACTGTTGCAGGGCACTGGGAGCGGGGCTTCGGATCCCAAATTCCGTCTCTCCCCTGCTGTGCCTCAGTGCCCACTCCTCTGCCCAAGTGAGGCCGTGGCTCCAGGTCTGGCCTCCACACAGCTATCCTGCTGAGGTTCCACCTGGCCCCTCGCTCGATCCCGTCCCAGCATTCCGCAGTTGGCTCTGGCTCTGTCCTCTCCTCCCCAGCTTTCCTGGCCATCAAGCACACGTGAAGACCCTGCTTTGCTTCACCCAGCTCTAGTTCCTGCTCTTCACTGATGAATGAACGCATGAGTAAATTAGAGGTCAGATTGCCAGAAGACACTTCCGGTGGGCTCTTCTGACAACAGCCACTCTCCACAGTTGACCCAGCTCTGCAGATTGATCCAACCAGAGGTGCAAAACTCTCACAAGAATACATGGCAGTCTTCCCTGCCAGCCCGGGTCATGACGTTACCCGTTTCCCTTTGGATGGCACCTGGATCCTTGGGCTCCTCTACCTGACTCAGGCCAGAAATCGCAGGAGCAAGCACCTCCTTACCTGAATGAACAAGTCTACGTGTGGAGTTCCTGGTGTGGCTCTCGAGGAAGCCAGGACGAAAGCATTTCTCCTCTGAGGAAAGTCCCTCTGTGTGCTTTAAAAGGTCCCAGCTACTTCTCTACACAGTTGGGAAATGAGGCTTTTCTAGCCTATCTCGCTGCTCCAGGGAGATTTTTATTTTTCCTTAATCGTAGCCAGCAAAGGGAAACGTCTGTAGCTGCTTCCTGTTGACAAAGACCCTGACCTGGAAGCACAGAAATCCTTTGGTCGGGGCTGAGCAATCTCCATGGCAGAAACACATGCTAGATGCCAGCTGCGTAGTGTGCAGGCCGCGGTGTCAAGCTCTGAATTCTGACAAACGGTGCTAACAATTGGTGTGTCAGTGGCAAGTAGGAACAGAGTCCCCTTGGCTTAACACTATGGGCCCCTCAGCCAAGACATCGCTGGAAAGCTGGAATCTGTCCCCAAGAGCCTGTGGACACACAGGCTCTTCCTGTGAGCCAAGGTTGCAGCCCTGGAAGAATGCAGGCAGCTCCTAGGTGACTGCGGGCTCCCCAACCTGCTCGTGCACCCTGCTCAATTCCTTTTCTGGACAAGAGACCCTGCCATCTACTGAGTCTCTGTGCCCAAGGAATCTCTAGAAATCAATGCCAGGTTCAGGTTGCATTTTGATGGGCATCAAGAATATGTTGGCCTGTAGGATCAGGACAGCCATGGACAGCTGGCAGCTCTCGCTCCACAGAAACCTGAAGGTGGTCTCCCCTTAAGGAACAGAGGTGCCCACTCCATGTACACAGCCTCATGACTCCGGGCAAAGGTTACTCCTCGCTGCTTTCCGCCCACCTCCACCCTCAGGCCTCCACATCAGCCACGTGGAGAAAAGGCCAAACATGGACCCAGGCAGCGCAGGCAACTCAGGGGTCCAAGTCTCTTCCTGGGGGTCGAGGGTCACCTGAGGCCCCGCTGAGGTGATAGTTGTTTCCCACACAGGGTGGAGTCTGAAGGATCCAAGATCCTCTCCAGGTCAGGTGGCAGTTTCCCCTCTGGGGAACCATACTCAGCCGTGAGCTCAAAGCACATGCCAGCCGGCCAACACTCTGGCTTCCACCCAGTGCCACAGCTCCCACTGGAAGCCAGCAGTAGGCCTCTGGGGCCTCTGCATGACCCTGAAGCAGAAATGAGCTGCAAGAGCTCCATCTTTTCTCCCATTCCCCGTCCTTCTTCGCCTCCTCTTTCAGATTCTGTGTGGAGACCCTGAAGGCCTCCTCTACCAAGATGGACAGCAGGAACTGAGGGTCATCCAGCCTCACCCATTTGTGACTCACTCTGACCATCTAGGACAGGCTATATCATAACATCCACCATGGGAAGGGGCGCCCTTCCACAGGGTCTGGGTCCGTGCTGGTGTGTTTTCAGAAGGTCTCTAAGAAACAGTTTGGGAACACTGCACACAGGCTTAAATATCACATGACTTCTTTTCTATAAGACATCCGAGGGGCTGGAAAGATAGCTCAGTGGTCTAAGTGCCTGCCTGGCAAGCCCAAGGACCTGGGTTTGATCCCCAGTACAGCATGTCATGCCATCCCTGGAAGCCCTAGCACACCGAGCTGGCCACCAAAGCCAAGCGTGTTGGCGCATACCTGTAATCCCAGAGCTTGGGAGGCAGAGACAGGAAGATCCCTGCCAGTATGAGCTACATAGTGAGACCCTATAACAAATAAAGATTTTTTAAAAATAAATCTATAATGTAGGGCCAACAAGATAGCTCAGTGGTTTAAAGTACCTGCTTAGGCAAGCTTAGTCAACCACAGGGACTGAGGTTCAATCCCAGAACCACATGCCACACCAGCCCCACCCCCAGGGCAGGCTGAGCTGGCCATAATATAAATTTTTTTTAAAAAATTACAATATAAAATGTAAAAAAGGAGCAAAATAAGAGATCTATGATAGGAAGCAGGGAAATAGATCTTCCATAAAGGAAAAGGGATCAGGAGAAGACGGAGGAGAGGGAAGGGAGAGGAAGGAAGAAGAGCAGAGGGGAGGGGAAG